>JASUUG010000941.1:600000-820391 GCA_030449905.1 Luvunga scandens | reverse complement strand
GTTCTTTCTATCTGGGTAGTTAGTTTTTGTATTGTTTTTATAGTTGTTGATGTTCTGTGTTGACTTGTACAGTAATCAAATGGGAGAGAGACTCACCCCTGGAAGTTACTTCCAGTACCCTCCTTCAGGAGTTCATGCTTCTCCTCATAGGTCTTCTTCTTTGCCTTCAGATCGTGAAAGGTTAGTTTTTTTTTTCTTTTTTTTTTTTTCTACTTCAAGCTTACCCTTTTTGTTTTACTGAATCTAGTAAATGTTTGCTTTTTGCTTATTTGCTCATTTGGGTATCTGGGTAGTGCTTTGTTTTTGTATTTTTTGAAGTTTGTATTGATTACTGTATTAATTGATGTATCAACACTTGTGTGTTCACTTTGATTCATGGTTTATTGATTGATGGGCTTAATTGGAAGCTTAGCAACTGCTAAAATACCCACTTGTATTTGTCACGGCTGCTGTGGACACTTGATGCGAATATACCCTGAGTGTGCGTATGTTTTATTTAGTTTGTGTGTCTGTGGCGGCTATACTCAGTATAATATTATGATTCAGTTTGGTAATAGAAGGATGTACTAATGGGGCAGTTGGCATGGTTAAAACATTTTTGTGTTCATTTTCATTTCTGCTTCACTAGCAAGTAAAATTGACTAAATATGACATATTTGGTATCCATATAAGAGTTTTAAGGACCATATAACTGGAGATTAAACAGCCCGTTATTTTAGTTTATCTGCTTTCTTAAGATGGTGAATTTATGAGAGGATCTGAGTAGTAAGAGATTTGCAAACTTATGGACTGTCTCTTACTGTAATTGTACTACTGATAATTATATTGTGCATTTTGCTAGACATGCTCACATATTTGCTATCTTATTATAACAATAACTTTAATTTAGCACTAGAGGTTGTATTGTTTCTAAAATTTGGATCTACCTTAAGAGTGCTAATTCCATGTTGGAAGAGAAGTTGGCCTTTCTCGGAAATAGGGAAGAGGCAGATTTTCTGACATGGCTGCTCGCCTTGTTGACTGTGGGGTCAGCAGTGAAAGGAAGGTTGTCGTGCATTTGGGAACTTTTAAACATCAAGCTTAGTTCTTTCTGTATTTTAATTGTTGAGTTTCTTTCAGAATGGACATTTATGGCAATCTAGGCTAAATAGTAGTGTAACGCATAGTTAAGTTGGCACTTTAATGTTTGGGATCAAAATAGTAAGTCTAAAGCTGCCATATAACGGAGGAAACTTATAGAGTTCTCGGAAACAATACCCAATACTCCGCGACAGACACTCTAAATTCAGCAGAATTTTTTTCTTTTGTTCACAATGTATGTTTATGAGGAATAACTGGAAAAATGCTGATGTGAAACTAGTTTTGAGACTGGAATTAGTGTAATAAGTTTGACTAATTTGTCTGACTGGTTTATTGATTGCAGGTATTTGGCTGAATTATTGGCAGAAAGGCAAAAGTTAGTACCATTTGTGCAAGTTTTGCCTTTATGCAGCAGGCTTCTTAGTCAAGGTTTGAATGCTCAATCTTTCTTTTCCTGCAGTACATAGGAAGAAAACAAAGAGTTTCAAAGACAGATACATATCTTTAGTTCTTAGATCTATCATTTAGATGGTGGTTTCAATTCTAAAATGGATGTTTTAGGGCTGAATTGTGCTTATGTGTGAACCATTTCATATGTGCCGTCATGCCTGATTTTTGTTGCCACTCACTTGATGTATCATGAAGTGGCTGTTTTCGCTTTCCATATGACAATTTTGGAATGACCTATATCTTGAGTGATTTTGTGAACTGCCAAATTTTCTGAACATGTTATAGTTTTCACCATACGTGAAGCTGTAAAGTAATTGGCTGATATCTAGTAACTATTTGCAATGTTGGGTGATAATTGATCTACTATTAAATATTCGGCTGATAATATTGGGTATCTTTATAAAAGAAGATCTAAGATAATCGTAACTGTTTTTCCTCGGAGATCGCTGGTGCTGGTACTGATTCTTTCAATTTGCGATGCAAACATGTATTAATCTTCTTTGTTTCACTGCAGAAATCAGACGAATAACAAGTTATAATCCAAGTTTTGTTGATCATGAAAGGTTTGAGCATGATAGTCCATTTAGGTCATTAGGTCAGCCAAATGGAAGACCAATGGATTTGGAGGGTTTTTCTGCAATGCAAACAGAGGTAATAATGCCTATTCATGGTTTTATCCTTCCCATGTATTTTTATCCTGTAATTGTGAAGTTGATGCCACAAAATTTTGTATTGTAATTTCTTGGAATTCTCACTGTATGCTTTTCTTCTATTGCTATGTTTCTGTTAATGATGGGATGACGACCATTTTTTGGTAGAGCTGGCAAAACGGGTTAGCGGGCCATGTTCGTGTCGTGTCAGTTTTGTGTTGTATCAAATTTAAGTCAATTCAAACACGACCCATTTGATAATCTTGTCAAAATATTGTGACCCTAACCCAATACGGAAAATAAATAGGTTACCCGATAGCCCACTTAATATTGATATACTTCACAAAATTTACATCAAACATTTGCACACTATTATAAATGGAACACTATGTATATGTTCATCCTGCCAAAAAAAACAAAAAAAGAGAATTATGCCTAATATTTGAGTTTTGATGATAAGAATTTACAAATTAACTTAGAATAGAAAATATAATCATGTCATTGATTGGATAAATGGGTCAAGAACTTTAACCCTAACCAGAATCAGAAAAAAATCGTGTTGATCCGGACCCAGCCTCTTTAATAATCCTGTCAAATTCGGCTTGGCCCATACATTTTGTTCGTGTGGGTTCATGTCGGGTTATCAGATCATGTCAAATTTTGCTAGCTTTATCTTTTAGTAAAATAAATTGTCACACTAGATTGATATATTCATTCTCTAATCAGCTCTAGAGTATCCTCTAGTTTAGCTATTTTTTCCCCCTAGTATAAAAAAGAAATTTTCTTTCAACTTCTTTTGTATGTTAATCTGCCACCAATATGATCTACCATACGTATGTCTAGCAGTCAGATGAAGATAAATTTGAATTACATCCATGGTTAAGATTGAGTTCTTATTGTTGCTCATAGCTGAATGCGGTTTAAATGACTGAGCTTCTGGTTCTTATGCATCACTTTTTAGAGGGCTTTTGATTGTTTCATCAAGTTTGAGCTTCACGTGCTATTTTGGTTTTGATGATAAGTTTTCAAGTATAAAAGAAAGGAATCCTTATAACATTAGATGCCTTGATTCAGGAAAATGGGCATCTTCAAAGAATGGCCCCTTTTCAAGCTCCTCCTTCAATGGGCTGGCAAGGTATTCCTGGAATTCCAGCCACACCTGTTGTAAAGAGAGTTATTAGACTTGATGTTCCTGTGGATAAATATCCAAATGTAAGTTTAAATTTTGCTTTTCGATTTAAAAGTTAGTGATATTCATGTATTTAATTTCCTTATAACAATAGTTTCTAACTTAAACACGCAGCAGTTTAATTTTGTTGGCCGGATTTTGGGACCACGGGGGAACTCACTCAAAAGAGTTGAAGCCATGACAGAATGTAGGGTGTTCATTAGAGGCCGGGGTTCAGTCAAGGATTCTTTAAAGGTACGATCTATCATAATATGGAGAAACTGTGCATTTTGGAATGAGTTGCTAACTCAATCTAATCAAGCTAAAGCGGATATGAACTCTTAAAGCATGAGAATGTGAAATTTTAATAGCTAAAGCTGCTTTTTGCTTATGAATCTTGTACATTTGATGTTTCAGATTGGAGTCATTTTACTTGCAACTAAATTGTAGGATTTATGGATTAAGTAAATTATTTCCTCTTATTTTTACTATGGTCCTTCCTATTTGAACCTTGCTAAAGGAAGACCATGTTAACTTGTAGGACAGCATTAGCTCTTGCTCAATTTTATCTGGTACCAATGTGCATCTCTGATAAAAAAATTGTATTTCAAATTTTTTTTTTGATATGTTGTTTGATTAGGGAAGCTACAATTTGGGTTATTTGACTAGCACTCTAATTATCCTGGTTTTCTGTAACAATTCGTCAGATGCTTTAATTTTTAGTTCAGTACTAGATTTGCTTATTATCATGCATGATGTAGTTCTGTGATATTCAATGGAGGATTGTGACATTTTGCTGATTGATTTAACTGGAGAAAGATGTACTAAGCATGAAATTACACACATATAAATTATGTTGCTTTGGAATAATGACTTCCACATAAATTATAGCCTTTTTTTTTTGGTCCCTCATAATTCTTTTTGCGGAGACAGCTGGTATGATTATTGTGCTTTTCCTTCACTGTGGTACGAGTAGCTAGATATTTTGAGTAGTTTTTTTTTTCCATTGATGGCATATATACTGGAAATGAATTTATATTATTACTGGTTTATCTATTAAGTGGAAATCAAGACTCATTTCATGTTCTTCATGTTCTGCAAATGGGAAAGTGCGTCTTGCATTTGCAAACTATTTCTTTGTATTTCCTAATATCCGATGTTGCCTGACATTATTATACCATCTTGGTTTCTCTTGATAATTCTTTACCTTTTGGTTCTTTAGGAAGAAAAACTTAAAGATAAACCTGGATATGAGCATCTTAACGAGCCACTGCACGTGTTAGTGGAGGCTGAGTTTCCGGAGGATATAATAAATTCCCGCTTGGATCATGCTGTAGCGATACTAGAGAACCTTTTGAAGCCTGTGGTATGAACGAGAAACCTCTTGTACTTTCTCTGAACTTTGTCGATATTATTTCCTTTAGCATCTCTCCTAATTCCCGCTTGTTCAAACTCATCTCTGTATGCAGGATGAATCGTTGGATCATTACAAGAAGCAACAACTGCGGGAATTAGCTATGCTGAATGGTACTCTAAGAGAAGAAAGCCCAAGCATGAGTCCAAGTATGAGTCCTAGTATGTCTCCCTTCAACACTGCTGGAATGAAACGCGCCAAGACCGGAAGATAATATGTTATACATATAAATGATGAAATGAACCACTGTTGAGCCACTGGGTCACTGCAGCTGATGGATTTGCTGTCCTGTTAAACTTCACTGGTTTTTGTTCTTCAGGACCTTGGGGAGACACTTGATTCAAGAACAGTTGGTTGAAATCCTGAGTTAGTTTTGCGCTCAACTGTTGGCATCTCAGGCGGGTATCTGCTTCCAATGTTTGTGTTCTATGTTGCTAACATGTTTGTCAATGATCATGATTCTTTGGTGTATTATTCCTTTTGAGTATCAAAATTGTTACTTAATGGGTTAAAAGAAACTCATTCCCTAATTAATTTTTATTTGTTATTCTGGCCAGCAGCTGAAGTGATATGACCTTTGAATGTACTTTGCTAGATACTTTTGCTTGCTATTGACTTGAAACGGATGACCAATAATTAATAATTGCGGTGTAATTTCAGTTTATTTACCATATTCTCTTGTTGTATGTTTCCTTGGTGAATCAGCTCTTGTACTTTTGTTGCATCATTTTATGATTTTGTTATCCTTGTAAGCTGCCTCAAGGATATGATCATCCAGTCGTATGTTAATAAATTTTACTTACTATTAGTTGGTTTTGGCATGTATAAAATTCTGTTTAATCATTCAAAGGATTTTGAAGCCTCTCTTCTGACGTGCCTTCCAACTCAGATTGGGAAGTATTTAGGTGGGAAGAGCGCACGGTTCTAATTGGCCAGTCATATGAATCGAGGAGTATGACTGTCGACCATCCCAAGTAAGTTTTTCTCTTGGCTCTCTTTAGAAGTCACTGTTAAGCCCTTTGCCTACCACGCCCTTGGCTTCCGTCCATCCGGGACAGCAAACAAGTGACAGTTGGGGAACTGTGTTGCAACAACTACAGGACGCGCAGCTGCAACAACACAGCACTGGTAACATTCCAATTTTGCTTATGAAACCACAAGGAAATAATTATTACTTAAAGGTCTCCCCGAATAATCTGCTACATTCTGAAGCATGAATGAGGCAAAAATGTCATCATCCACCTCATCATACATTCCAACCGGTATGACCTCAACACATCAACGGTGGAAAGGCACCCTTTGGTATGAAGGTTAGTTATAGTACTAAGTATTGGGTAAATGTAATTTGAATGTTGAATTGTTTCGATTAATTACGTGTATGGCATGTGTGATGAAAAGCCTATAGTATTTTTATTTTTTTGTCAAAATTATTAATTAAAAGTCATATTTATTGCTAACTATTAGTTTATTTTATAACAACATTTTTTTTCTAACTTTTAAGTTACAGAACATGGCATAAGATTTCACCCAATTGCTCATAAATTGAAACAAAAGTTAGCTAAGCACCATTGAATTAATTAGTGAGTGAATGAAAAAATAAATTACAATTATTTTTTATTTCAAATCCATTATTGACTATGAACTGCGAAAATAAGGAAAAAAAAAGAGAGCAAAATTCACTTGTTTTTTACGAAACTAATTGAAACTCTCTTGGTATTTTTAAAAAACATCTAAACCCTTTGAGCATCATTTTTTTTTTTTTACTAATCTTACCGTTTTACCTTTAGTGAATATGAATACTTTTAATTATGTATCTAATTTAATAAATTTTTTAAATTATAATTAATTGAAAAATTAAGGAAATATCATAAATTTTCAATTAATTCTTAATCAAAATTGAAAAACATTAAATGCAAAATTAATATATTTTGTTTCAGTTAATTCTCGGTCATTACACTAAGTTAGGGACCTATTTGTGACAAACACAAAACTAATGTCCTTATTGAAGAAACTTTTGCCGTTGAATAAATTTGTCACATTGTGATTGGGACCGTACCACCTAAATTGCCCCGGGGACCCTTTAAGTTCAGCTACTGGGTCCTTTCCCCCTATAACTTGATCGGTACGCCGTCAACGGGTTTATAAAGTTATTTTCAACACTCTTGTGTCTCTTAAATTTTATTTGTATACCTTTTCAAATAAAATTTATTTAACTAGAATTTTTATTAATAGAGTTCTTATAAATAAAATTTTTATTTAAAAAATTTTCGTTATTTAATTATTAATTAAAAATTTTATTGAAAATTATAAAATTATTTTAATAGATAAGTTTATAAAATTTATGTTATAAAAAAATAAAATAAGATTATCAAATAAAAATGATGTTTTATATATTTTAATATTTTAAAAAATTTCAACCCCTACTTTTAAAATCTTAAAATTTAAGTTTTTATTAATAGAAACAAAATATCTTATTTAATCTTTAAAAATTTTAATAAAAATAACTAAATAATGATAAAAATTTGATAAAAAATTATAAAATTAAATAAATATTTATAATCATTAAACAAATCATTCTAAATATCCATCACTAGATCACATTGTATGACATGGATTTGACTAAAATTTTATTAAATTTNCCCACACAGGGCAACTTGAGAGGGGAACCAATTATAGCCATTTTCAGCAACTTGAGAGGAGAACCAATTAGCCATTTTCAGCATTGCTTTGCTGGGAAATTTACAAAATCAACCATAAAATTTTTTTAATTTTCACAATTAACTCCCGAACTTTATTTCTATCAACATTAGCCAAAGCATACACCAAGTAATCTAAAATATCCCTCTCATTCTCACCAAGCCTTCTCTCCTTCAAACAGAACGATTTCTCTCCTCCAAGTGGGCTACTCATCACCGGTGGCTTCCCACCATATCGAAGTCCATCTACGGTAGCCAACATCACTAAAATTACAGTTAAAATCATCAAATCAAATGTTAGTTAAAAAACCCTAGATTATTGCATATTCTATGTGTGTTATGTTGTTATTTTATTGTATTGGTGATGGAGAATTGAAGTGTTTGTGATGTTGGTGGTGTGGGTGAGGTTGTTGGTGAGGGTTACGGGATGTTGGTGACGTGGTTTTGAATGACCGGTGAGGTTGAGGCCACTCCTATCGGTCTTTGAGACATGCGACAAGCACACCTGTCGCACCTGATATATGCACGAAAGGCTGCTTGTCGCACAAACTTACAGTTTCGTTATTTTTTTTTTTTTATTTTTAGTTTAGTATTATTAAATTGTTATAAATTTAATATGTTATTATTACAAATGTATGATACATGTCAAAATCTAAAATGACAAAGCATGATTCAAGGGATCAAGAAATGAACTGGCATGATGAAATTAATTTATACTGATCACTTTCCTGGCTGTATCTCAAGTATGTGTAAATTAGCTATAGTGGTAAAAGCCATCCACAAAAAGTTGACAAAACAGCAGTTGCAACTATTTAGGTACAACATCTTTGGGCATTTCTTAGAGTGCCGAAACTTTCTGTTCAGTGGCGTAATTTTGTACAACTTGTTACTTAGGCAAGTGGCCGATGAGGAAAAACTAGAAAGATCAATTATGGTTTTAAATTTATGAGTATTTGATACGATTATTAGTTGAAAAGTGGTGCTGAATTACAAGACTTTCCTACGATGAAGATGCCATACTAAAAAAGCCAAAAATGGTACATCTACTACTTAGTATGTATTTTGACAGTTTGTTTCACATAATTAATTTTAAGTAATTCTATGCAAGATTTGATGATTTGGACTTCGAGGCAATAGACGATATTGATGCAGTAAAGTTCGTGCTCTATTATTTTGTAGATAGAGTTCTAAATGGTCAAAAAGACTATTATCAAATAAATTTCTCATTGATTAATGAAGTAGATGACATAGATCACTTTCGAAGTCATCCATGAGGTCGTTTGTCGTGGAAAACGATATACGACAATTTTAACAATGCATTAAACGGCAAAGATGAGAAATTTAAGGAAGCTCACTTGAACGATTCAAGCCATAAAATTGAAAAGTACAATATTTATGGCTTTACGTCTTGGGTTTAGGTGAGTTGACAATTTTTTTTTTGGATTAATTAGTTTTGTAATATTGAATATTTAATGATAGGTTTTAAGACTTTCTTACTTTAGTTGTTGCAGGTTGGATTTTCGAAGCGATCGGAGGCCTTCTGTCAACATAGGTCATAAAAACAAAAAAGAAGATTTCTCAAATCGTGCAATGGAAACCCATCGTTTCTTTTAAAATAAACTTTGCTAAAATTTATTTATTTTTAAATGACAATTATCGTCTTGTAAGTATAATATATTAGTGGATGTATAGTATTACTTTTCGTATTATTAAATACTAAATTATTAGACTAACTTGAATTTTCTGGTTGAATTTATAGCAGGGGAACATTTTACAAACCATTGAGCCAGACAAGCAAGAGAAAGGCAAAAATATTGGCAGACTATGAAGGATTACGTGCCACATATTCTAAGATGGGTTTGTAATGTGAATATCCTATAATGCATCAAATCACCATTATTTATTGGTTAATCGAAACTCTGAAATGTTTTGGCTTATTATTTTCTCATTTTTGTTGTTATTTTCTGCAACATCAACCTTCAATCAATGCGCCACTCGTTATAAGACAAACAAAGGAGTCTCACAATATACTGAGCCCAACACTTGAGCAGCAAAATGTTGTTAAAGATGAGCTACCTACAGATGACTATTAGGAACAAAAAGCTGAGTCCGCTGACACACATGATTTAGAGGTTATAAATCATTTCATTTTCCTGTATTTGGTTGTTATAGTAATCTCTCATTGGGTACTGAATTTTTTTTTTTTTGTAATAATTGAGGACAAAGCATCATAATGATTACATCAGACGACGAATAGATAAGATTGATTGTAAACATCTTTGAACTGAAGTTGACTTTTAAGACAGAACGGAAAGAATATAAATAATTTAGAGAAGCAGTGATGAGATTTATCGATTCATTTACTAAATGCTCATACGGTGAATCTCCAACTGAACACTCATATACGGTAAGCAAATATAAAATTTAACAATTGTGTTCTTTTATTTTTTATTATGATATTTGTTTAATATGTTCATCTTGTCAAATTGACAGGTCCTGAATGTTTATGGAGTATATACTAATGTTGGCAATTAGAATATTTCTACTCCTATTTCATTGTATAATTTTTATGGGAATGCAAGTGGGGAGAGCGTGCATGTCTTTACAGAAGCACCTCTGGACAATAGTAAGTTTGGACGATCGTACAGACAGTCTTATGTTTTTAATAGTTTGTACTTGATTCCTCCATTAAATTGAGGAAAAACGTTAGGCCTCTACCTCCACCAGAAATAATGGATCATGACATTAACAGAAGATCACATGTGGATATAAATCCACTTAAAATACTTTTAGGCCATGCTTTACGAGGTAACAAGGTAATTTTTTTCTATTTCTAGAGGTATTATTGATTCGTGTATTAATTTTTTATTTATTCTAAATCGACATGTTTCTGTTCTTCCACAACATATTCATGATTATCTTCACTTGATTAGCAAAAAACATTGGCAGTATCTCAATTCCTTACCTCAGTGGGTCAGACATATAAATATATTTTTTTAGGTAACGTGTTTAAAGAACTTATAATTATAATTTCGAGTAAAAATTTTATGCCTGGATAGTTATGATAAAAAAAATTATAAGGGCTAAATATAAAAAATTAAAAAATATTCGGGCCAGTTTTATAAATTTCCCTGTTTTGCCTCGGAGCTCAAAAAAAAAAAAAAATGGTCGGAGGGGGTGTAAACGAGAGTTTGCTGTTGACCAATGGTTTTGCGTAACTTGTAAGTTTCTACGGAACCCTCTTCTTCCAAGTCGCCAGCTCGCGGCCTCAGTAGCAACAGACTTTTTGGCTCCCTCAGTTCCAAGTCGAATATAAATACCCCAGCCACGAGATAATTTTTTTAAGCAGAGATAATTGAGATGCTCTTAAAGTGACAGTTCTTTTCTTTTTTTTTCCCCTTTCCCGCCCAGGTTTCAAACTGAGTTTACATTTTAGTTTTTTTTCTTTTCCCCAAATTGATCAGGTTTGCTGTTCCCTACCTTATTTACCGTGAAAAAGAAAACTCAATCCAGGGTTTGCTGTGATATATATAGATATGCAAGTGCAAAGCTGTCAGTGCATTCTTCATCATCCAAATCCAAACCCTTCAGTGTACGTTCATTTTCTTTACCATTATTGACTCAAGTTGTATATTATTTTTGAGTATATATATGCAGTCCACTTCAAAGTGTTTTTTTGTTCTCCTAATTTAATTTCCGCGAAAAAATTGGTTGGGTCCCAGCCGAAAATTTTGTTAAGCCTCCTATAGAGGTGATTTGTTTTCTGTTTTCTTTCTTTCTCTCATTAGAGCACAATAAATATAGAGTAAAATTTTAATTTACCCCCACTTAAAATGATAGTCTTCAATTTATTTATATTTATCAAATACCATTAAGAAGTTTAAAAGTTTGTTATCAGCGTGCCTCCATTTATTCCAATCTCTTGACTGATAAATAGAAGTAAATTAATGTTTTCAAAATTTTAAAAGGGTAAATTGAAGATTTTGGTTACAGAAACACGTAACTTCGAATGTGGGTTTATTTAGGGTCTCAATAATCAAGAATTAGAATTTTTAAAAGCAAAAGCTAAACTTTATGAAGAAATTTGGCTGTTTGATTGACTGGGATTGGATTTCTTGCTTTTTTCAAGTTTATTAAATTGCTATCATGAATAGATGATTGTGGATGAAAGTACAGGGGATATTTTTATTACCATAACGAAACATTTTTACTTTTTTTTTCTAGCCTTTAAGAAATTTTAATATCCACACAGGAATTTGAAACTAATGTTGTGGGTTTCTGGTAATTTTACATTAACAAAAAAATTTTCAATAAGGGCAAAATTGTCTTTTAACGTCAAAGGTGTCGAAATTAACGGCGACAACAATACTTAACGGAAAGAGTGAGCCGTGATAACTATTGAAATAAGTATGCGTACAATAAAATTTTGATGAAACATTTGGGTGCAGATGAAAAGTGCTCCTTCAAATTTTTAGAGGAGAATTGCATCGGTTGAACGCAAACAATTAACAAACAATTCGAGAGGAAATTAATAAAGGGTCTTTTTAAAATTTTTTTTTTCCTCAAAGGAAATGGAATATATATAGAAGATGATTAATTATTTTAACGATTTTGCAGCGGGCGAAATCACTTTTCCGCAATGTCCTATCACAATAATTTTGGGTATCTTACTGCGGCTCTCATCGGCCTTGTGGGTGCAAATATGCAGGGCCAAACCAGGCCCTTGGTTGAAACACACTCAATAAATATATGGTCTTTCCTGATAGCCACAGCCATATATTGTTATGCACATTCAACTGACCTCAAGTCTCGACTTCATCCAGAAAATTCTTCCCAGTTCTGGACCACTGTTTCTATTGTCTCCGGATCTGTTTCTGCAGTCTCTTTGGTCTTCACATTTGTTCCGCGCTCGGACATTAATCATATCATTTTGTACACCTCGTGGATTGGCACTGTCATTATTATTGTTGTGTATCAATATGGCACATTGTTTTCACAAGCTTGTCGTCAGCTCTACAGCGAAACCTTAAAGCCGTTTCCCATTGACGTTTGCAATAGGTTTCGAGCTAATAACGCTTCCTCGACAGGGCAGCTACGACCAACGCTACCAGTCTAGAATGAATTTTCTCCAAATAAAATATTTCGCCTTGCACAATAGAGAGCAGTCATCCATGTACACGTAGTAATTTTACAAAGTGACGGAGAAAATTCCGCAAAATATATTAAATTTGTCCATACTTGCATAATTACTGTAATAATAGTCAAACTCATAGTTGCATTCTTTTGTTATGCAAGTAAACACTTTGATCAATATCGTTGACAGACTTTTTGTGGCATAATTTAAACTTTACCCCTGATTGAGCATTGTCAAGTGAAAAGTTTTTAAAATATCTTTAAATTACTATATCAATTATAAAATAAGTAAATAATATTACACAAATGCGTAATTATTTTAAAGAATTAACATATCATTAATAGTTATCACTGCAACAAACAACTGTGTTATTGTTAAACATTTCCGAGAGTGCTATTTACCTTTGAAAATATGTGCTTTTTACAAAGACATTGACGAAAGTACTATTATCTTTTTTTTTTATAGCATCCTGGGTTAGGGGAAGAAGATGTTTTCATTAAAAGAATCGTTGCAAAAGCTGGAGACCTGGTTCAGGTTACAACTATTTCTTTCACCCCTTCATTAACTCATATGGGAATAAAATTTTGACTTCATCGGACATTCAATTAGGTCTTTTCCTGTTTAATCAAATTAAGTTATTTTACTATTAGTCCTGGCTATGCACTTCAATTGGAAAACAAACAAAGTGTGTTCCAATTACTGTGGTTAACTTCATTATTGTTTCCTGGCTACGCACTTCAATTTGAAAACAAATAAAGTTTGTTCCAATTACTATAGTTTTCTGCCCCATCAGGGAGCTACATTCATGCTGAGGCTTTTCATTACAGGTTCGTGATGGGTCACTCTATGTCAATGGAATTGCTCAGCATGAAGATTTCATAGCAGAGCATCCAAAATACACATCTGACTTAACCGTACGTTACCCTATCTGTTATGTTCTTGTGTTTCTATTTCATGTACTACTTTTCAGCACTTGGCTATGCCAGCAGAATCTTCTCTTGAGCTGCTTAAAGTAACTGCAAAATTGCAATAACTTAAACCTTGTCACTGCATGATGTAAAAAAACCAAAAATATCATGTAGAAGCCCAGTGGACACCATACTGTTGACATCTGTGGGCTTCATGATTCCTAATTACTTGCATTTGAGTTTATCATCTGCCTCAGATGGTATACCAATATGGTTGGTCTGCCCATTGTTTATTTTTCTTATCTCAGAGGGTCTGTGAACCATACGTATTCTATCTTCTTTCTGATTTGCAGTATGTGCCCGTAGGCCATGTTTATGTGTTGGGGGACAACCGCAATAACAGCTTTGACTCCCATGTTTGGTAGTACTCTCTAGCTTTCATCATTTTTTTAATTTACTTTTTACTTTTGTATTTTCTTGAGATCAATCCTCAGGAGTACCATTTTTTATTTTTACCTGTATCAAAATTTTAAAGTAGTGTTCTTTCCTAAGGGAGTTTTGCAGCATATAATAATGTGCTTCATTTCTCCCTTTCTCATCTTAGGTTAGAACCCGTAGGTGCTTTATACCTTCAAAATTTTCAATATATTTTCCCTCTTTCATGCCCCCTTTCTTATCTTTCAAATGTCGATTGATAATAGGGGACCTCTGCCTGTAAAAAATATTGTTGGAAGGTACCTTATGTGCTGCTACAGACCATCAGACAGCTGGCCCGAAAAGGAACGGAGATGAGATACTGACCGATCAAATTCCTTCCCATATTGGTTGTATATTCACACCGCAGGTTATAAGCATGGCATGGTGCTGCTAATTTATGGCTCTAACACACTTCTCTGTAACGATTCATGTGCTCCTTGTTTGCTGCTTATTTTATATGGTTACATGTTGCCTGATAGAGAATGGTATTACAATTGAATGTGCTGTAAATAGATTTCCACAAACAGATGAGATTATGTCTAGTTTTGCTTACATTTCCCCAAACTGGACACAACCATGAAGCTTTCTTTTTCATTTATGCTATGACAATAGGCAGCCTAAATGAAATCATGTTTGGGCATGATACTTTATGGAAAATGCTTTCGGTTAGGCTTAAATACATCGCACTTGTTCAAATTGTCGGAGTGAGATTTTTCTATAAACTCAAGCCCACAATTTGTGCATACAAGTATGAAGTACCTGCATGAACTGATTAATGGGTGAGTGGAGTGGAGTGGAGTTGGCTTGTGGGTTCGGCATTGATTGCTGACAAACGACAAGCTTGACAAATAGAAATAACAACTGTGTTATTGTATATTTTTTCCAGGGCAATCTTTCCACGGAGATAATGAATCAGTCTACATTGTTCTCTCGATCTCAACTCTCACTTCCAATCTGATCTCACTACTCGATCGCTCGAAGAAGGACCAGTATCCATTGCTCGTTCTCACACCGCGGTAATACTTTTACCAGATTTCTTTTTTTTTTTTTAAATTAATTTAGTGATAGGTTCAAATTAACTTAGGGTTAGGTTATGTTTTCCTTTACGGTTGATTTTTAAGGTTTGCATTGTATTTCCAATGAGTTTGGAATTATTTCATTGGTCGATCCTCATTCGTTTTCTTCAACTGCTTTAGATGAGGATTTACCATCGCAACTCTTACTGCTGCTCACTTTGTTTTTGATTTGTTTGTCTTGCTTCTCTTGAATTCTTTACTTGTTTCTTACAGTTTGATATTTTATACTTACTGTTATGTTTATGCCTTTGTCCTTTGCAAATTGCTTTGTTTATTTCTTTCTCTGCTGTCCTAATTTACTCTTATGAAATTTCAGAGTGATACAATTACTCTTATGTTTATGGATGCTTCCTTGGCTGTCCCAATTTGCAGGTGAAATTTCACTTGATCCTTAGCTATTGATTTGTAATATTGGTGCGTTATTAATATTTACTCTTCTTATTGTATAATTCATTAATTATTGATTCTACAGTTGATGAAGGTAACAAATGAACTTTTTAGTTGACAATTAAATTCAATTTTAAATGACTAATCTACTTTTCATATGGCTTTGTATTAGCTTCGAGCAGTAAAAAGAAGAATAATGGGCAAAGAAAGCCAAAAGAGTTGCTTGAGGACATGATCTGACATTGGAGAGACATGACAGCAGGTAAAAATTAATAAAATTTGATCTTTTTAGTATATTTTGAGCAAATTTTTAATCAGTCCTGCCATATCTAGTTAATTGTTATTCTCTCTATTTAATGTGGAAACATGACACCTGAAGTTGATTTATTAATTAAATTCAAAGTATCAATCAATGGATGCCTATATACATAGACCAGATATATTGGAAGGTACCGTTGTTTGGTTGACTGATCTTGATTTTCAGATAGAAATTATTTTCTTCCTGTGTTCATGACATATATACGTGTGTGTGTGTGTTTGTGTGTGTGTGGGTCATTCTTGTCACATGCTATGTTTTGATGGGAAATCAATTCACCTATTGATTAAACTGTGATATAAATTTTGAATTTTGCAATGCTTGTTGTTGACAATGAATGGAGCCTGCCTTCCTATTATTAGACTCCGCACTAAATAGATGGACTCATATGTATTCAATTCAATATGCGATGCCTGTTATATAAATTTTAAGCTAGAAACTCTACCAATGGTATGTATACTAATTAATCTCTCTCTCTATATATTTCACATGTACCTTACTAATTAGGAGAGAAGAACAGCTACACCCCAAGATTTGGGAAAATAGTTATCCAGAGCCCAAGTTTTCCATATATATTGAGTAATAATTTTAGTTATTGCAAAGTTCTTATAGCATAATTTTAGTTGTTTCACCTTGTACAGGGACAAGACCTACTGGCTCATGAGTTTTTGTAGTTGCTATAATGTTCTTTGGCCTGAGAACTTCTGAATGTGCATGAAGTTATATCTCAGAGCACATTTGGTTAATATTTTTTCCTAATAGGAATGCTGTGAGATAAATTTCTCTTTAAAATATGGATGATGCTTCTCTTGTACTGTTCAGTGGCATTTGGTGTTAATATTTGAATAATAATCCAGGTGGAGATGATGTAGTTCTTGCTGCAACTGATATTTCTTGTTTGCTTTTTAGTTTATTCATCTATCCTGAAACTTTACCGCACTATCCATGGTTATTGCAAGCTATTGAGGTAGCCTCTACGATAATACAAGAGGTTTTATTCGTCAGCTACTTTAATCATTAACTAGATATTTGCTTCCAGTTCCAAATATTTGAAAATTTGATGTCACCACTTACCACTTATGCTGATGCTATGATATAGCTGATATATGCATGATTTTAATTGGGAAGTGGAATTCAAAATATCTTCAAAATAATGGCTTTGCTGATTTTAGAATTTTTTTTTTTAAAGGGCTAGAAGTTGATTTGTCTTTTAAATTTAAGAAATCTAAATACACATTCTAAAAAACAGAAATCTAAATAGATATATAATGGGACCAGTAGGGGCATGTCCTGAACTGGAATGGACTGGACCTGTGACTGAGTAGTACAAATAGACTGAGATAAACAGTTAGGCTATAAAGGTCATTGGTGGTATTCATAGCGCAGGCAATGTAACTAGGCAACGACTGGTTCATGATTGATGTACATGCAAGCTCTTTCAATGTGTAGTGGGAAAAAACATTGATTATTATTTGGGAAAAAATGAGAAAGAGTTTCTTAGTAAATATTTGTCATTTGCTCTAATAGTTTATGTCAATTAATTTTTTTTATTACTGTCCTATTTAATATGGCGTATCTGAGTTCTTTTTTTTTCTCAAATAACTTATGTCAACTATATTAAAAATGGAGATGTTATAATTTTTGTACTTAATCTTATATCAATAACATTATTCTTTCCCACAAAAATTCTCTAAACTTATCTTTGTAACCATGTTGTGTATTCAAAGTATGCCATCAAATTTATAGTTGAAAAGTGGCTGAATTAACTACTCAGTGGTGTTTCATAATTCATCATAATGAATCCATGTACAATGACATGTGAAACTCATTATAATAATGTAGTTGTTGTCATTTCCGGGATCCGCTGTGATCACTAAACAATTTTATGATTTGTTTTTATTACAATATTTTTTACGTGATAATATGCGGTATGATGTTGATAGTAGTTCAAGTAAGTTGTAGAGTTTAGGTTCTCTGTTGGTCTGAGATTTTATTCCCTTTTACTCTTATATTTACTGCAGCTAACTTTTGAAAAAAAAAATATTTACTGCTGCTAAATTATAATAAATTAATACTAATGCATATGTTTCAGGTTTTGATTGTTGTACTATTATATGAAGAAGCTTCTGTGCTTTGTGGTGGCTGCCTTCTTGAAAAGAATAGTGACGTTCGTTGCTTAGAAAGTCAAGTGCACAAGAATCATCTATGAAGGTACAAGTTGTTAATTTTCATTTTATTAATGTATTGTTATTTGATTAAGTTACTCTCTCATTAATGTCAATACTTTTATTATGTGAATGGGTATGCGCTGTGTTATGAGTTCTCATGAAAAACTAACTGGTGAGTTGTCTTTGTTCAGCTAGTCGATGGATTATGGGTGAGGAAATGATCTCAAGTGATTATCGACTAGCTTACATTGTAGGTGGCTGGGGAAATGATTGTTGGATTTTCTGAAATTAAGCATATATTGTTACAACAGTTCCTGTCTTTAGTTTTATGAATTCTCAATTTGCTTTAGTCTCAGCCTTTTTATTATATTGTTATAGTGGTTCCTGGTTTGGTAACAATAATAATTAAGATTTCTTCTTTTACATACGACATTGTTTTGACGGACGAAGATGATGATGGGGGATGATGGGGATGGGGATGAGGATGATGCGGGTGAGGTAAACTATTAAGAAAATTTATTCTTTTCCCTCATCCAACTTCTTCACATTGATACAACTTTATAAATATACCTTTTTTTCTTATAATTTTTTTTCCCTGAAAGCCTTCTAATTTGCAGGTTGTTAAAAGGCCATCAAAGGTGTTCTTTCTTTTTTTTTTCAGTTGGGGAAAAATAAATATATTATATTCCTCCTCAATTTTCTCTCTTGGCTTGATTTGAAGCTTATTCTTTAGAGTTTGGTTGCCTCAACTTGCCCATTGTATGATATCTTCTTGATTAGCTTTGATAGTTCCGAATCTGAGTCTGTTGCATTTCAGTATTTAATTTATCTGTCAAATGGCTTATCATAATTCAGCCATTACTTAACTTTTTTATTGCACCAAGATTATAGACAGAAGTAAACGTTTAAGGTTTTTTTTCTAGCTAGATTTTTTCCTCTCTGTTTGTGTTCTTTTTGCTTGAAATTAAATCTTATTTGCTTATTTAAATTATATGAAAGAAAGGCTTTGCATATTTAGCAACATATATGTTTTATACTGGCAGTAAAAAGAGTGCATATGTATGTGGGGATAGTTCTCTTCGAAATCTAGGGAGTCCTAATTCATAGAGATATGATATGATTATAAACTAACACAGTACGCATTAGAAACAATCATTACATATATTTAATCAAATTCTAAAGAAAATTTAATTTATTTTCTATACAATCAAACCTGCATACAATTAAAATCAAACTAATTTCTTAGGCGTCCAGTTTCTGCATAAAGATGATATTAACTTGTTGACTACTTGCTCTACACTTCTACTTGAGGCCTTGCTGCTCTGTTGAGGAGATGGCTTTTTTAAGCTTCAAACCAATTCCAAATGTTGGTGAAAAATGGGTTCAAGGTATCTTGGTAAAGCTGATGACAAGCACCAATAAACATTTTGCCTTATTGATGATACAGAATGATAACATCAGCACAAGCCTGGGAGAAGTGTACGCAGATGATATCTTTGGAGCAGCTCGGAAGAAAAGCGAGATCAATGAGATTGCTGAAAGTGATATTCTGATGCAACGGCAATAATGCCAGCCCAAAGAGGAGGAAACCTGAACTCAAGTCCAACGCAAGCCTGCGATCAATCGAGTAAGAGCAGGTCTAAGTGGTAGCCATTTGCTGCAAAGTTCAAGTTGTCTAAGCAGCTAGAGGTAGACATTTGCGCTCCTCAAATTGCATACAGCACGAACGACCATGAGTCCGTGGGGGCGCTTGGTGGTATTTTCTTGTTGAAATAGAGAATTGATGTCAGCTGAAAAGGCAAAGCAGTAGATCGCTTGGGACACAAGAAAACTCCACATGTTTATTGTGTGTTTTGAATGAGGGCTGTGTTTAATTTGCACAATATCATTGACTCAGAGGTTTAGCTTAATTAACAACAGACTTGAAACGCTTGTCGGAAAACCGTCTGAAAAGCCTCTTATTACAAGTTTAGTCAATTTAAAAACTTGATTACGGTATACAACAAAATTATAAATTCCAATTTTTATTTTTTAAGGGCTTATAAATAGCCCTCCATCATTTCTTTATTTATTTATTTATTTATTTTTTGGTTATTTGTATGATTTCAAGTAGGTAGGATGGGCAAAAATGTTTAGACTAGCTTGGTGTAGGCCCGTGGGCTTTTGGCCCAATCCTTCACATGAGGGCTTAGATAAGGTTTGGTGTAGGCCCTCAATTTTTTAAAAATAAATTTATAAATTTGAATAATAAATTAAATTTTAAAAATGAAAAAAATATAATTTATAAATTAATAATGATTAAAAAAATTTAAAATTATAATACTAAATTTTCTTTTATACATTAATTAATTAAGAGGGTGTTTGAATTAGAAAATTCAGCATAAAAATTTAATTTATCTAAACTTTTATTTGCTTTATTTAGTTATTTATTATTTTATTTTAAAATAATAATTTTCTTTAATTCATTATTGATTATTACAATTTTTTTATTAATTCATTACAAATTTACAACAATTAAAAAAATAAAAAAAATAACTAAAAGCCTAGGCCCAGCCTCAGCCTACTTAGGCCCACATTGGGCTCAGCCAGGCCCGCCTTTTATGCTTCTCGTAAAGGAGTTTGTGCCGAAGCTTAGACAAGCTAAAGCCCAAGCCTATATTTTGTCTATATCACATTATGACATAAGAGTAATTTTTGCTTAGATTTTTGATAACTTTAAATAACTTGTCATTTGAATGAGATTATTTTTTTATTATTAAAGCTCTCTTGAATAAAATTTGTCCGGGTAATTAATGGTTAATAAATAAAAAAATTATATATTAATAATAAAACATAGATGGAGTAAGATCTTTCCATCATGCTTCATTTCAGGTGGTTAAGGAAAATGAAAGCACATGCTTGGTGCGGCGGGCCAATATAAACCTACTTTTTCAATTAGTATGTGATATTGATAGTCGTGTGTCATCTCAATTCTCAACACATATTTACAAATAAGAATATTATCATAAGTGAATAGTTTTTTTTTCTTTTTTTTTAATTACATAAAATTGATGTTCAGATTACAGCTCGTATTATATGAAATTATTATTAATGTATTTATAATCAGACAATGGACAATTATTGAAAAAAAAATTACTTTTACTTAATTATCATTCATAATTAGACAGAAATTTAAGCCCCACAATACCGGGGGCTCGAAAGTAACTCTGCCACACAGCCAAAGCTTATTTCTTAAATCTTTTAACTCATTTTAATTCTCTTAACAAATGACACGTCGCAATCCACAATAATCTCAAATAATTTAAAACAATTATACACTTCTGGTTGCTCTAGATATCCCTACTCTCCGACCGAATTAGCAGTCGGTTACATTTTGCGAATACTGCTGACTAATTGCAACATTTTCATCAAGCGTTATTAATGCACGGTCAAATTGTCAAAAACTCAGAAGCCGCGTGATTTATTTATACACAATATTTTTGGACTCCAAAGACAAAAAAAGGATAATAAAAAATTAAAAAAAAAATCAAAGAAAGAAGTAAAAAGTGATAAAAACCGATACTACAAGTATTGTATTATTCTTCTTCTCCTCATCAGTCATCGCTTTTTCCAGACAATTCCAAAAATAAAGCAAAAAGGAAAAAAATATGTAATGCACTTGTTTCTATTTAAAAGGCGTGCAATTAATTTGGAGCCCACAAGGGACCAATTTAACAATTTCCAAATAACAGGTTTAATTAAATAATATGCATGTGTCTCACATACATTTTTGCTTCTTTACCCTCCATGTTGAATGGGAATGAACTTGACCCAGATAAGGACAGTATGGGCTGTATGGCGTGTCTCTTATTTATTGCTTGAATTCCTTCCCCCTTATTCTTTCACAACAACCCCATTTATAACCCTATTTCTTTGATCTTTCTATAATCTTTTATTACATAATTTACGTTACATTTATTGTAGTGTATGATTAAAATTTAACCATAGGGTTATTTAGAGATTTGATAAGTACCGCGCTTCTTTTTTCCTTCAAAAATTTGATTAGCATCCCTGTCTTTTTTTCCTCTCAAAAATTATATGTTTATTCAATGTAAAATTCTGGTAACCAACATAAATTTTTTCTTTTTTTCTTTTTTTTTCTTTTTGGATTATCCAATTAGATAGTCGAACTCCACCAAAGTGGTTAATGAAGATCTTATTTGATATTAAAGTGTTGTGACTTTTAAGCTATAATTATTGTAAAAAAAATATAACAAAAAAATAAAAGTTAACAGTATGTAATAACTACAACTTTTAAATAATACTTTTAACAAAATTAGTAAGATATAATAAATTTTTCATCATATAAATATAAAATTAAATTAACTTAACTTCCAAACTATAACAATTAATGTTTATCAAAGATTTGAATATCGTAGTTTTTATATTATAATTTTCCAACTATAATTTTAAACAGAACTTAACTCGTTTGTTTTAGATAACGAGGTGAGCTTGAAAGCACGAGTCTTTGCACCCTTCGGGGTATAAAACCCCCCGTTAACTATGTGACATGTCCGTCCTGCCTCCTACTAATTTGCTCCGCTATGGCATCATGGTGAATCTTCTTCATTCACAGACATGATCAACAAGGTCTATCTAAATTGATTCTGTGTCGTATATGTTGTAGCTTTCTCTGCTACGCCTAGGCTTTATACCTCTTATGCCCCACTTTGATGTGAAGAAATGGTTGATTGATCAAGGCCTTTGATAAGAGTCAGCAATAGCAATCCGGCTTTTTCTTCAATCACAGCAGTGTTCACCGGGCACACAGGATCAGTAATCTTCTCATTAATTAAAATAATAAAACAAAGTCTGTCCAATTCCACAAGGTTGAAACTTGTTGAAGCCGCTAGAGAAAGGAGTGTGCACAACAAATTACATGTCGTTTGTGTAATTGAAAAAACGATAAGGTGATCGACTTTTTCGAAGTTACCTGTGAGTCGTTCGATCCGAAGCGAAGGTGAATTCTTTTTGACCAATTAAACTCATAAAAATTTCCAGACGCTGGTGATCATTGCGTAATCCCGTGACTTCTCCGTCAAATCTAACAGAGGCATTTATGGCCATAGCGGCCGTCAATTTTGCGGGAAAAAATTGGTCAAGCCCCTACGAAAGAGATTTGTTTCTTTTTCCTCCCTTTCCCTTACTAAAACAATATATGTACAACACAAGATACCATTAATCTTTTTCACTTTAAAAATTTGGTTAAGATAAACAAGATTATTAAAAATTTCTTAATGTCAAGCATTTTACTTTAATTAAGGTTAGTGGATTTATAAATTATTCTCCGTGTTTATACCCGGTGGCGAGCCTACGTGTGGATTGAAACGGGCTTCAACCTGTCCGAATTTTACAAAATTGCCACTGTGCAAAGTTTACAAAAATGCCGCTATCTTATTTACAATTGTTCTATTAATTCACAACTTTGCCATTCATATAAATAAATTTAAAGCATTTATTTCATACGAGATTTCAAACATGATTTTTTTTTTCTTGGCTTCTTCAGTTCTTCGCCTTCTTCTTGGTAAGAATAGATAATAAATTTATTTTTTATTCAATCCTTTACAATATATTTATTAACTATAAGATAGTAAAGACTAAAAATCATATTCTTTAATTCTTGCTCCAATTTCATTTTGTAAGATTAAATTAGTGTTAGATCAAATGAAGATAATTTAGCCATTGGATTCTAGCATTCAAAACTTTAAATTGATTATTGATAGAGATAGATCATGGATTTGATCTAGTATATTATATATAATGTTAATTTGTTAATTAAACTTATTGTTTGGCTTATGGATAGTATTAATGTGTCATATGATGGACTAACGATTGTATTGCCTTTGTTAGTGAATTTGTGATTGCTTCTTTTAACTTCTTTTATGTTTTTCTTTTTTATGCAACGACTGAATGAATGAGTATAGATAAAATTTCAAAATAAGATGGAAAAAGAGTTTCTATTAGATTGTATGATTATCCATTGCCACGTGCGATGATCATGGCCATTAAATTATGAATGTTTGAAATTTAGTCAAAATTGATAAGTATTCAGTGCATTCATATTTATTGTAAGCCTATTTTATCATCCAATCAGTGTTTGGTCAACAAAAAAAGTCAATTTTCCTAGTAAAAACTCAAATTTAAACTAGTCTTGACTCATCTTAAGGTTTTCGGACCTTTGAAATATAAATTTGACCCCTGTTTATTTGTTTGGAGTCTCGAATTATGTGAAATCAACACAGAAGAATACACAAAATTAAATATAGTTGAAACACAATTAATAATTCTTAATATATTACACAAACACAAATATAAATTATAATATATGCACAAAATAATATTTTTACCTCTTAATAAATATATAACTTTTAACACTAATCAGTGGGTCACTCTTCTATTTATTACGTAAGTAAATATATAAATATTTAAAGAATTAAATTAAAAGAATCTTTTTGTGATTTTCTAAGACTTGTGAGTTAGAGAACAAAGTAAGGATACGTGTTTCTAGGGGTGGGAATTTTGGTTCGGTTCAATCTGAACCAAATCAAACTGAACTGTATTATAATAATTTAGTTCGGTTCGGTTCGCAATATGAAAACTAAATGGTTCAAAATTTCTAAACCATTTAATTTTTAATTTGGTTAGGTTTTAAACAGAGCCAAATTGTCGAACCAAACGGTTCGGTTCCATGGCTCGATGACCATGGAAGTTTGAAGTTACTTCTATAATATGTAGTGGATTTTTAAATTATTGTTGGGTTTTATAATGTTAATTTATTATTGTTAGTTTTTTTTATGTTATTTGTTGTTTGTAAATTTTTAAATTATTGTTTGATTTTATTATATTAATTTACTATTGTTAGATTTTTTATGTTGTTTATTATTTGTGGATTTATAGACTAAAGATTATTGTTCTAATAATAGTGTATTACTATTATATCATTTTTATTAAATTATGAATGTATAAGTTGAAACCAAACCAAGCCAAACCAAACTAAATTACCGAATTGAATTGAACCAAACTGAATTAATTTGGTTCAGTTTAGTTCGGTTCTATAATTTGATTTATATTTGATTCATAAATTCATGAATCATTTGGTTTCAGTTTGATTCGGTTTAGGTCTAGAACCGAACCAAACTTAATAGTGTCCACCTCTACGTGTTTCCGTTTCGTATCTCTATGTATCCTTTTTGCTTGGCTATATAAGATAATATGCCTATATTATGGCTCATCATCGACATTTTACACTTTTTTCACTTTTATTATCACACAAAATTAACTACAACAATAAAACCAGTCCATCGTACGTTAAAAAAAAGTTACTATTTTTTATACATTTGACCCAACAATTAGAGTTATTATGTTTTGACCACCATTAGTTCTCCTTTACCAATACATTACCCCTGTACCCCATACAATTTTTAATTAAAGGCTAATGGTGACGTTTATTTTTATTTTTGTTTGAAATTTAAATAAGTATGATTTAACTGAAATCTTGGGTATATTGTTTTTAATGTAAATATCGAAATGATATATTTATTTTTTTTCAATATTTAAAAAAGAGTCATACGTCCATTCATAGTATCTTTATCCACATGAAAAAAGGAAAGTAATTTATGCATTATAAGACCCTTGAATCGTTCCATAGTTGGTGCCATATAGTGCCCAATAGGAATTGAAGCTCCTGATGACTTAAAAAATAAATTTAAATTACTTTTGTTATAATTAATTACCCTAAAAACCCTTCTAAGTTTATATAATTTTTAATATATTAAAGTTGGTCTCTTCTTAGTTCCTTCTTTACTCTTTTATTCTCAAAAAAAAAAAAACAAGATTTATCAATTAACACAGCTCAACTTAATGCTGTATTTAAATTTGTAAATAGAACTATGCTGCTTAAAGGTGTTGTAATTATCAAATTTTTATATATAAAAAAAGTGGGATGCTTAACAATATTATGCTTATCAAATTTATAACCCTATAGTTAAATCTTAATTTTATACTACAATAAATATATGTGTGATAAAAGATTATAAAAAAAAAATCAAAGAAATAGGGTTATTGCGAAAGAATGAATAGAGAGGACTTCAAGTAGTAAATAAGAGATACGCCATACTGTCCTTCTCTGTGTCAATTTCATTCTCATTCAACGCAGAGGGTGACGAAGCAAAAATGTATATATTTAATTAAACTTGTTATTTTATGAAATAAATAAACTTGTTGTTTGAAACTCGTTAAATTGGTCCCTTGTATGCCCTTGTTGACTCCGGATTAATTGTGCACCGTTTACGTAGAAAAGCGCCTTCACTATTTTTTCTATTTTACTTTATTTTTGGTTTTCTTTGGAAAAAATCTACTCATGCGAAGAAGAAAATGTAAAATTTAAATTATCCTTTTTAAATTTTAAAAGAAAATGTTGTGATTGGGATTCTGACTCTCTCAGTCGGCGGGGTTAGTAAAATGTAACCGACCGGAGACTCAGTTGGTGAGGAGGGATATAGAGCAGCCAGAAGTATGTCATTGTTTTAAATAATTTGAGATTATTGTGGCGTGTGACGTGGCGCTTGTTGAGAGAATTGGACTGCGTACGTGGCAATTCGAGGGAGAGTTTGAAGTTACTTTCTTCGTATTAACTTTTTCTTTAAAAACAAAACTGCTCCTTGACCTTGTGTGCTCAACAAGACTTGGTGACTACTTCCGACTCTGGACAATCCATCAGGGACGACCCGATGGGGACCCAGGACCATGGTCGTTTCACTGACCTGGGTCAGCTGTTCATCTCTAATTTCGATTGCCTTGGGGATCATTTCATTATTTGAAGTTTTCATTTCTAATTTTTAAAATTCTTTTCAGATTTTTACTTTTTCTTTAGACTTGGATTTAAGTGCCCTTTTTTTTTTGGTTTGGTTTTTTTGCAATTACAACTTTTATTAAGACTTTGTTTTGCAATTACGACTTTATTAAGACATCATAATTCGGGTTACCAAATTTGGTAAATTTATGTTTTCTGATTTAGTATAAAAGAGTGTTAAAATCCTAACTTATCATTATCTTTTTATCGGTAAAATTGGTAATTCAAAAACTTCCAATTCGTCGTATAATTTGGGATAGATCTAGCTTGTTTTGATGTTGAATGTTTATTTAGTAAACACACCAACCACGCTGCTGGTTTGATAGACGCCTAAACTATATTAATATTTTATGAATTTAGACTTATAGGTAACCATTGACTCCAATGTCAATATGAGTTAAAAAAACAAAATCAATGTGTATTAGTGGATAGTTTAGCGTGCATCTTTGATGTTCAAATTTAATTGTGAGTCGTTTGATCTGAAGCAAAGGTTAATTCTTTTTAACGAATCAAACTCACAAGATTCCCAGATGCTGATGATCATTGGGTAATCCCGTGGCTTCTCCGTTAAATCTAACTGAGCCATTTGCCGTCAAATTGCGCTAATCTCTCCTATAAATTAGATCCTTAGCCCTTCTGTAATCGCAGCTATCTTCTCTCCTCTCCTCGATCTCTCTATTTACAATACAGCATCCAATTGTTCTGTTCAAAACAAGCCGCCGATAGTGAAGGCACAGTCTCCGATCTGCCTATTCTCTCTGTACGACGATCGCGAAGATACTGTCTTTGATCGTTCTGTTCAACACAGTTTGCAATCTCTCTATTCTCTCTACACAACGATCTCCTAGTCACAGTCTCGGATTTCAACACGGTCTCCGTCGGAGACTCTCCGATCTCGCTATGCTCTCTATACAACGTTCTGTTCAACACAAACCTGCAATAGTAAGATCGTAAAGTCACATTCTCCGATCTCTCTATGATCTCTATACAACGATCGTGAAGATACTGTCTTCGATTGCTGTTTTATCTGTATACAACACAGCCTTCGATCGCTCTATTCTCTTTATACAACGAAGCCTTCTTTCTTCTCTCTTATAAAGGTTTCATTTCGATTTTGATTTAGACTTGTTGCTCAAAAGGGGTATATTTGAAATGTTGAGAGTTGCTGCACCTCAAGAGTGGATAGAAACCAAACTCAATTGTATCTTAAAAATATAAGAAAAGCCCAATTGCTTGAAACGGTGGGAAATGGTTATAAATAATAATTAAAAAAAAAAAAACTCGGCAAACGAATGAGCTCTGTTAAAAAAAAGGTAAAATATGATATGTCAAGGAAAGTGGCAAAAAAAAAAAAAAAAAAGGCAATTTTTAACCTTTTTCCATATGAATTTGACATTTTGTACCATATTCTAAAAGAATTGACTCGTTATGCCGCGCCTTCAATTTTGGTTATTTTTTTTAATTTTTTCAGTTAATTTTAATGGTGGAAAATCAGAATTTTATTTCTTAAATTAATTTTAATAAAAATTATCTTTCTTTTTTTTTCTTTCTTTTGTTTTTCTTTTCTTCTTCTATCTATTTCTTCTTCTTCTTAAATTAATTTTAATAAAAATTTTGTTTCTTTTTTTTTTCTTTTTTTATTTCTTCTTTTTGTTTTTTTTTCTTCTTCTATCTATTTCTTCTCCTTTGTCTCCATTTTTTTTTCTTTTTCTCCTTTGTTTTTTCAGTAATTAAACTTATTTAAATTCAAATGAAGGGACATTTTTGTCATTTAATCAAAAGTCTAATGGAGCCGTGTGCAGTGATAAGTCAAAATTTTTAGAGATGCGGTGTAAAATATCAATTTATTTGGATACATGTTAAAAATTTTCCAAAAAAAGAAGTGACAACCCGCGCGAATTCATAAAGGAAAAAATAATTATCTAAGAATAATTATGTCCACATAACTTCATATCTATTATAACTTCATGTATAGATAGGTTAATGATTAGAGCTCGCTCAAAAGCAAATAATTGTAAAATTGAGAGGAAATTAAGGCCTTGCTCCATATTGTAGTTAGCAATTGTTGTACAATTGTTTAAAAATGTACAGCAACTGAAGTATTTATAGTTTTTACGTGGAACACTCTTTCAGATTCTTATATTTGTCCTCAAATTATCTTGTTTTCTCTTTATACCCAATACCTCTTTATACCCAATAAAATATTCATCACCACAAACAAAATATCTAACTTCAATTTAATTATTGTTTTTCAAACCCACGGAAGCATACAGATTAGTTAGAGCGAAGATCAGAGAGCAAATTTGAGAAAAATCTTATCCTTTGCTTTTCTTTCATTTTCTCATGTTGGAGTGGTACAATTTATTGTTTGCTGTGCAACTCCGCCTGTAATTCCTATTGTTTCGCTTATAAGAGATAGGACATGTACCCTGATGTTTTCCTAACAACTCTATTAACCAAAAAAAAAAAGAAAAGAAAAGAATCTCGTCTATAAATATGGATAATGTTCGGACGTGAACATTGATTCAATATTTTATTGTTGATGTGGTTTACATAGATAAAAATTTATTAAAATATGAGTGTCTAAACTTAAATTTAGAGTGCAAGTATCCCACTTTTTTTTTCCCTAGCTAGAATGGGTCTAAGAGGGGTATACATAAATTGACTAATTATTTTAAGGGTTTTGCAGTGAACAAATTTGATTTGTGCCCCTCCTCCATGTCAAACGCATACCATAACGTGTTTGGATGATCCCAATTCCCAAACTAGTTTCAAGAAGAAAGGAAATTGAAAATCCCAATCTCCACGATCATTTTAGGTCATTTCTGGAATTGAGATTAGTCAATTATATCTTAAAAAATCATAGTAATTATTATAATTTAAAAATTAAGTTGATTTAATTGATTTAATTTTATATTTTTTATAATAAAAAATATATTATATATTTACTAATTTTATTAAAATTAATTTTTAAAAATTATATTTACTACGTGTTGATAATTTTTATTTTATAATTATAATTTTTTCAACAATAACTAATACAACACTTAAATACTAAACAGGACTTCAAGCTATCGTGCAAAATGCAAATAGAATCCCCATCGACAGCCACAGTCACAGCCGCCACTGGCTTCACAACAAACGCGTGCGCGAGATGCGGATGCCCCATAATCGAGTGAGTTATCCCATAATCTTTTGAACTTGAAAACGCTTTAATCAAGAGACGAGGGGCTATGCCAATGGGATCCTGCTAAAATTAAGGGAATATAATAATTTTTCAATTAATTCTTAATAAAAAATGAAAAAAAAATTAAATGCAAAATGAAACTATATATTTTTCAATTAATTCTTAGTCATCGCACCAAGTTGGGGACCTGTGGGAGACCAATACAAAACTAATCTCCTTATCGGAAAAATGTTGCTGTTTGATAAATGTGTCAGTGTCACGTTTTGACTGGGACCGTACCACTTAAATTTCCTCGGAGGCCCTTTGCATTCAGCTGCAATGAACCTGATGGGTACGCCATCACTTCTTCGGTCATTTTCATCAGTCTTTTCAACGATCCTCACAGTGCCATACAATGTGACGACGGAGACAAACTCTCCCCTGGGCCACTGTTTGCCCCTCCAACTTGGTAGGAGCTCTCGACTCATTTTCATTTTTCAACATTCTTTTGTCCGGAGCTCAAATTCAAAAACTTGAGAAAGAAACAGGATTCTTGTCTGTCCCGCTACTTTCTACGAAGCTTCTTTCCACTCCCCAGCAGATTTCACCTGAACATACATAAATGCCCAGGTCGCGAGATAATACTCTCAAGTACAGATAATTGAGATAATTTTTTTCTTTTCCCTTACAAGTTTCGAAGCTGAGTTTACATTTTAGTTTTTTTTTTTTTTTTTTTTTTTCAAAATGATAGGGTTTCCTGTTCCCTACCTTATTTGCCGCGGAAAAGAAAACTCAATCCAGGGTCTGATGAGATTTATACATGCAAATGCAAAGCCGACAGTGCGTTCTTCAACATCCAAATCCAAACCCTTCTGTGTATGGTTATTTTCTTTGCCACTGACTCAAGTTTGTATATTATTTTTGAGTATATAAATGCAGTCCACTTCGAATTGTTTTTTTTTCTCCTCATTTAATTTCCGTGAAAAAAAAAATGGTTGGGTCCCAGCTGGAAATTTTGTTAACCCTTCCATAAAAGTGGTTTGTTTCCTGTTTTCTTTCTTCCTGAGTAAGATTTTAATTTATCATCACTTAAAATGATAATCATAATCTTCAATTTATTTATATTTATCAAATGCCAATAAGAAGTTAAAAAGTTTCTCATCTAAGTGCCTCCGTTTATTCTAATCTTTTGACTTATAAATAGAAGTAAATTGATGTTTTCAAAATTTTAAAGGGGTGAATTGAAGATTTTCGTTATAGAAACATGTAACTTCGAATATCGGTTTATGCAGGGTATCAAGAATTAAAATTTTTAAAAGCTAAACTTTATGAAGAAATATGGCTATTTGATTGACTGGGAATGTATTTCTTGCTTTTTCAAGTTTATTAGACTCTTATCAAGGTAGAGGGGATATTTTGATTCCCATAACAAAAGATTATTACCTTTTTTTCTAACCTTTAAATTTTAATATCCACACATGCCAATTGGAATTTGTAGCTGCATTGTGGTTTTTTAGTAATTTTAAATTAAAAATTTTAAATAAGGGCAAAATTATCTTGTCTGAGATGTCAAAATTAATGGCAACAACAATATTTAATAGAAAGCGTGAACCGTGATGGTTTGAAACAAGCGTGTATACAGTACAATTTTGATGAAACATTTGGGCGCAGATGAAAAGTGCTCCCTCAAATTTTTAGAGGAGAATTGCATCGGTTGAAAGTAAAACAATTGACAGACAATTCGAGAGGAAATTAATACAGGGTCTTTTTAATTTCAATGTTTTTTTCTCAAAGGAAATGGAATATATAGGAGATGATTAATCATTTTAACGATTTTGCAGCAGGCGAAATCACTTCTCAATGTCCTATCCCAATATTTTTGGGTATCTTACCGCGGCTCTCATCGGCATTGTGGGTGCAAATATGCAGGGCCAAACTAGGCCCTTACTTGAAACACACTCAATAAACATATGGTCTTTCCTGATAGCCACAGCCATATATTGTTATGCACATTTTGCTGACCTCAAGTCTCGACTTCATCCAGAAAATTCTTCCCAATCTTGGGACTTTGTAGCAGTTGTTTCCGGATCTGTTTCTGCTGTCTCTTTGGTCTCTACATTTGTTCCGCGCTCGGACATTGGTCATATCATTTTGTACACTGCATGGACTTGCGCTTCCATTATCATTGTTGTGCACCAATATCGGAAGTTGTTTACAAGAGCTTGTCGTCAGCTCTCCAATGAAACCCTGAAGCCATTTTGGATCAACATTTGCAATAGGTTTCAAGCTAATGACACTTCCTCAGGAGGTCAACGACGATCAACAGAACCAGTTTAGGAGGAATCTTCTTCAAATGTTTCTCCTTTCACAGCACCACAGTAGCAAGCAATCATCACAGGTACATGCAGTAATTTTGAAAAGTAACGGAGAAATTCCATAAAATATATTAGTGTTCATATTTCTTTACTTGAAATAGTACTAATTACTGTTGTCAAATTTTATCTTATTCTTTTTATTCCCTCACATGCATTGTTTTATTGATATTATACAAGTAAATGCGCTGTTCAATATTATGCAAAGATTTTTTCCTCAAATAATATAAATTTTAAAGATTGCAATGACATTTAATTTACGGATTGCCATTGCGCACAGTCAGCTGCGACTCCAGTTTCCTGAAACAATGAAAAATTCTGTAATAGGGAAAAAGTTTTCCTTTTTTGGCAATATTAATTCAATAATTTCAAACCCAGATCTAACCATAGGTTGACCTAATTTCAAAATTTAATCCGTGTGATATAGAAAGCAGACTAGTTCAATGTACATGAATGCACCAAAAAGTTTTGAAAATTTAGGGTTAAACACTTGGAAACGGCTATTAGGTACTTCCTCAAGAGACCTTACTGGTTGAACCAACCAAGGAGTATGTTTGCGATTGCTGTGACTAAGTATAAATAGATAGTTGGTCAGTGGTAAGAACCAGCCGACTGGCATCTTTAGGCACGAAGAACTCAAGAAAAAACCCACATGAGATACAAGACCCTATGCTCGGCATGCAGCAAGCTTGTCCGGATTCAGGTGTTTTAAGGACCAAATTCACATTACATGAAAAGTTCACAGTTCAGAATGGCACTCTGTATGACAGCAAAAAGGTAAGTGGAAGAAAAATTCTGAAAATCAACATACCTTTTTCTTTGTGATTAGGTAGTCAAACCCCACCAACTTGCTTATTTCAAGTAGCTAGGCCACCTTCAACACAGTCGTCTTGTATCCTTCAAGATGCAAAACCCCTGTGAAATTTCCATCCTGGTTCCTACTAATTTGCTCCACAATGGCATTCCCAATCTATTTATGTGAATCTTAATTCACAGAGATCAACTTGGCATCGGCAAGGTCTATTCCTATTGTTTTTGCGTATGTTGTAGCTTTCACTCCTACATCTCTACACCTCTTATGCCTCAGTTTGATGCAAACAAATGGTTTGTCAAGGCCATTGGTTAGAGTCAGTCAGTCAGTCAGTCAGCAAAAGTAATATCCACCTTTCTTCAATCACAGCAGTGTGTATAGGGCACACAGGGTTTGTAATCTTCTTATTAATATAGTAGTTCAAAATTTGTCACATTCCAAAAGGTTGAGACTGTTTGAAGCCACCAGAAAAAGTAGAGATACAAAAGTTAGTCTTCCACTTAAGTGATAGCAAATACTACATAAAGTATGAAAAATTACTTCAGCTACATTGTCTTACCAGTTCAAGGATAAACCGCATCAGAGATTCAATTTTCAGTCCCCTATGAATAATTCTTTGGATGTCAAAAAAAAGAGGATCATCTAATCCATTCTGTACAAGCCACAAAAGCTTGCTGAGAGGCATATTACACCATTTGCAACCAGTTAAACTCATAAATTTGAACCTTTATACTCCATATCCTCTTGAACCATATGGTATTAAGCATTACGAGCATTGTACTCACTAGATCTCAAACCAAAAGAAATGAAAATTAATCCATAAGTTAGGTATATCTTGTAATTTGACCTGATTTGATGGTGGGATCTGGGTTGCAATGACTGGACAGGATCTCAAACGGACCTGCTGGAATCTTGCACGTTCAACTTCCTGCTACAACAACACTATTAACATCCCAATTTTGCTTATGAAACCACAGGGAGATACTAGAATGATATCTCAATACTTCAAGCCATTCACAAACAGTTTCCATGTAATTGGTTGCAATATCAGACAAGCTTAAACCTGCCACCAATAATCTGCTTCACCCTGAAGCACGAATAAGGCAAAAATGCTATTCTCCGCTCATCATTTGGCCTCAACAGATCACTGGTGGGAGGCTAAAGCTCGTGTGATGAGTAGTTAAAGGTAAAATACCCTTTTTGATAATTATGCCAAGATGAAAGTCACTATAGTCAAAGGGTATAATTATCCTAAAACAGGTCTATGTGATCATTTCTGAAACTGCACGGAGGCATCGGTGCCATTTCCCCAGTGAAATAGATAGAAATCACCATACCTCCACAATTATCCAAAGAGCACGAACCCTGCAACATCATAAAAACTATTATAAATCTATTTAGAGAATTTCACCAAGTCACGAATAAACTTGACTGAACGCAGGCACTGTGTGATATTTGCACCCCCACAATTTCTTATCAGATCCAACTCATGAAACCAAAAGGAACACATATAAAAATTTAAATAAAATTCTGTCAACATTTCTTTTTTTTGTGTGGGCCAAAAGTTAGAATTTTGCAGGTTAAATTACTACCAGATGATGAAGTACAAAAGAAAAATCATTATCATATTCTGACAATAACACATAATAGAAAACAAAAATTAAAAAAAAAATCTCGAAATTTACGTTTTCATTCAAAGCTTTGATCCAATTTGAGCATCCTGAAATCGGCGTTTTTCTTACTCATTCTTAACGTTTTCTTCACGAAGCGAGCTTTTATGTGTATCAGAAAGTAGGTCACGAATTATCAAAATGATCAAAATACCCTTGACATTTAAGTGTACAAGAGCTGACGCTTAAGGGTATCGTAGTCATTGTAGGGGGCTGGGCACCAATTTGAGACGAATAGAAAACGAATGTCCTTATTTGAGAAATCATGCTATTTGACACAGAAGTATAAATAAAATCTCACCTCCCTCCCGTTTCCGTGGAAAATTGGGGTTTTTTTTTGTTTAAAAGTCCCAAATTTACCTCTAAATACTGAATTTATACCCTATTACATACATATACCTTATAAAGATAAGAAAAGTAAAAAATATCCTTAAAAAAATCATAAATCCTCACACTATTCTTCCTTTCATGGCTTCTTTCGGGCTTTCTCTCAACACTCTTTTCTTTTTGTATTTCTCTGGTCACCAGTTTTCCTCTTTAACAATTTCTTTCCCTTTCATCATTTGATTTATTACCTCTAATACAAGGGTTTTAAACTGTGAAAAAGGTGCATTATTAAGTGTAGATAAAGTATGTTTGAAATGTATCCTATTTACATGCTAGGGTTTTATTTGATTTCATTATAAGTATGGTTACTAATAATTTATCAATTTTAGTAGTACATTATTCATTTTTGTACTTGCCCACACATTATTGCATAGAATGTAGCATAGCAAACTTTACCATCAAGGTATCATCATTAGACTGGGCTATTGAAAAAGTTTTCTGTAATTGCTTTTGTGTAAATTCATGATTGCCCCCCATGAACACATCAGATATGCTATCACCATTTTCTTTCTCATGTACTAAAACATCATGTTCTTTGTGGCATTTCAGTCCCGTAATTAAGGCAAACTCTAGCATAGAAAATCTATACTCTTTTTGTCATATTTTGAAGTACATTGCCTTATCAGTTGATCTTACATACCATAATAATAATGCGTGAATAATTTGTTCGGAGAATTGTAGATCCTGAAGGCACACAAAATGACCAAAGCATGTTTCCTTGAAGACTTCATATTGTTGTTTTGTGAGACGTTACTTTATAAGTGAAAGTGCCTTCAATAATGACATATTAGACACTTTTACTAAAAACATCTTTTGGATCGTTGTTATCTGAATTATCATTGGATGTCATGATCTTTTTGGTATGTGGTCCAAAACCTATATAATCAAGCAAAAGGTTTTACCTAGAGGTTAAATCAGTTCAGAAACTAATCATATTAATTCAAATTCTAAATTACAAAATAACTTTTTAATAGAAAAACATCTATTTTATACCATGAACATGTACTACTAGGCACTTGACCTAATAATATAAAACATAATACTAAACAATTCAACTGTTATTACGATAATAACATGCCAACAACTATTTTCTAGTTTATAACTGAACTCTACGCCTAATTTTAGGTATCCAACTCTAATTTTAACTAAAATATGAAAAATAACTAACCTGCATTGGGGCAATGTCGAAACACTTGCAACCTAGTTTTAACCGCATCAAGTGGCATTGTAATCAAAGCTGATATAATTATGAACATGCAGGCTACTACTTTATGTGTTTACTGCTATGCCTTTATATGATATGAGAAACATACCACACTATATAAGATGAAAACAAATATGATTATTTTAAGAATCTATGATTTGATCTTCGACAATCACCTTAGATTGTGGTATAGTATATAGTTTGTTGGCCTAAAAACACATAATCATTATTGTATTTGCTCATTAAAATTAATAACTCCACAAATATAGTACTTATCTCCTGTGATGATTAAAATTTAGAATATAACACATTTAAATTCTTACACCATGGCCTTGATTTCACAAATTTCCATAACAATACGTTTATAACAAAATTCAAAAAAATAATCAATAAAAAGTGGATCCAATGAAAACAATCAAATAAACTTTAATATTGGATCATAGTGTTTCAAAACTAAACACATTCCTTTCTCCAACTGCAAAGCCAAAATTGGGAAAACTAGCCCATATGATTCTTTAATCAACTATTCCCTAACCAAATTTTTGCCAAATAACACTTAATTATTACACTCAAACAAAAATAAGGACATAAAATTTATTGAGAAAATGCAACAAGTCTAAAGTTTATCAAATAAAAATATATTGTCAGGCAATTGTTTTTGTATGTCTGTCTGTTCATGATGTACTTTATTACATCGTTCAAATTACAGTTCTAATTTTTCCATTTTCGTCAACAATGTATTCCCAACAACCATACCCAATTCATTAAATCACTTATTATTTTCTACAAAAACCCTAGAATTTTTCTTTGAATATTTGTAGGAGAAAGAAGAAAATGAACAATTACTTACCTAGCAACCAATGACGAAGGCAAGATGAGGTGTTGATGATGCTAATGATGTGGTGGAGAATGGACAGTGGTTTGTTCTTCAAAGAATTTTCCCTCATTTTTTTTGTTTCACAAGAGCATGCTAGTTGACAATAGAAGTATAGAATGCTCGATTTGAGGATTTGGGGATTTAGGGAGGGAATCATATTTGTTTTATTAAGATTTCATTAAGGTTATTTTTGTATTTTCTCTTATTTTTTAAGTATATATGTGTAAAATGAAGGATTTTAATAGATGTAGGTATATTTTGGGAATTTTGAGGGAAATGGGGTATATCACACGCAATTCTCTTGGAATATTGATTTTCAGTATAGGGGAATTGAATTAATTTGAAGGGGAAAAATGCTTTGTACGTGGAAATTATACTTGAAACGTTGTAGTTTCTCGAATAATTGCTGTGCTATATTTATTTGTTTTGTATTTTTATTTCTTTTTTCTGGGTTTTAGGGTCACAATCGGAGAGAGAAGACAAGGTCTCATTGGAACTCTCTAACGAAATTCGTCAGAGCATGGAAGCGGTCATTTCTTTTAAAGATTATGTAAGAGAATCTTCTAATAAGTTTCTGTTTGAGAAACATAGTTGATTTGCATTTTAAGTGTATCTATTTGTTAATTCAGTGTCGTTTTGTATTGATTTATGTTTCAACAGAATGGGAGAATTAGTTCTATGGATTTTTATAAATTGTCGAGTTATTTGGTGACTCCAGTGATGATGAATTTATATGTCTGTATTGATCCTCTGTTTCTAAGGATTTTATGTTGTCTTTGGGAGTGCTTTTGACTAAGAAAGGGCTTTTGAATAAGTATAAATAGCTAGTTTCAATTTCCAATGTTTGTTTGAAATTGCAGGAATAATAAAGTGTCTTTTGAAATCAAAGGAATCCTTGAAGTGCTTTTCTGAAAGTGCTTGATATCTACTTTCATAGATAGAACTTTTTGGATTAGGAAACCACTTGTGGTGCTGCATGAAGAAGTGATTCATAAGTGTTTCAAAGTGATTTTACTCAAGGGTACTTTCCACTATAGCACTGCTGAATGTATCATTTACGTGTTTGATGAGCTCGTGAAAGTTTCTATTTTTCTAATATGGAGAAAAATGCTTTTTAAGGTAAAATAAAAAAAATGAGAACCTTGGAGTGGTTTTCAGGGAAGTGCTTAAGGGAAATGTAATTGATATATTTTTAAAATCTTTTGTAAAAAGACCTTTTTTTTTTGTATAAGCTCTTTCTATAGGAGCACTCCCAAATGCACTTCAGTTGTCTCAGCTGAGCTCATGATAGTTGGTATTACAATTGTTACTGAGACCCGTAATTGAATTTCAGATGTTTGAAGACAACTAATAAAAAAAAATATGGCATGGATCCTGTTTGTTTTACTTCTCATCCTGCAACAGTCATATATTCCTCAAGAATGGCCGTGATGGTATGTTTATCGGAATATTTGTGTTTTGTATGTTGGTGGGTTGCTTTACTAGGCACTTATTTGATATGTTCATTTATTCAGAATCTTTACAGCTTCTTTCCTTGCACGATAACAAGTACTTGTGCTACTTCAAAGGTCATCATGGCAGGTTTGTAATTCACTGATTCTTGTAAATATTTTGTAATTATTACTATATGGATATATGTTTTACTACTTCTAGGGTTGTTTCACTTAGCCTGTTGTTGAGTATTAGAAAGTGTGTATTTATAATGGAGAAAAACATCATTTTACACTCCAAGTCTCACTAACATCCCTATTTTTATGTCTTTAAGTCCTTTGTAATTTAATTATGTATGTTTTATTTTAATTAAGTATTTTATGTATTTTAGGGGATATCATGGTCATTTCACAATAAACGAGAGATCAGATGGAAAAACGGACAACACTTTTGAACTCGGGATGAAATAAAACCTTAGGAGGAGCATAAAAAGAAAAATGGTGCTGCTTCACATATACTGATCGTTGTTCACACATACTGATGACGGTTGATATATACTGATCGCATACGACCTCGCTTCACGGACTGTTCACATGTATCAGTATCTTGGACGTGGCACTCGCATTTATGACGCGGCACTATACGATGACGTGGCGGCATTTGATTGGGCGAATGATGTGGCATTGACCGCATGGCATTGACGGATGACGTGGCGTTGACTGATGACGTGTCACGAGCTTATTGGACCAAAAATGTTGACCGGTGACGTGGCAGAATGTTAGTGGACGAAAAAAACGTGTGTACGGTACATGCATATACACAGAATAACAGCCCTGATGATGTGTTCAATCCAATAGGAACTTGCCACGTGGCGCAATCCTGAGCGTCCAAATTGTTTTAATCCGATGGCCATGATTTACTCAGTTTATCTATAAAAAGGGGGCTCCCCCCCCTAATTTGATACCCCTGAATCCATTTTTGGACTCCATTCTCTCTAATTCCATCTCCATCTTGTATTTTCTACGTATTTTAATAAAATTCCCATTTTACCCCTAGTTCAAATATGAGTGGCTAATTTCCTTTCAAGCTTGGGTTGAAGGTGAAGTCTCAATATGCTCCATGGGCTTAATTTGGTAAATTTACTTTTCCTTCTCCTTTAATTTATGTGGTTGTTTTGACTTTTCGTAGACAGATAGTAATAATCTTGTCTGGATATCTACGGAATAACCGCCTCCCTGCAAGTTATTACTATTTGGTACGGGAATCCCTTAGCACCATATAAATTAGAGTGTGGATCATGATTAGAGGAAGTTCCCCTTCATGATTTAATTGGTACTAATAATGAATATTAAGCCGATGGTGCATGTTGAGTACAGATCCGGAGATCCAAGTATTTCATTTTAATAGTTTATTCCAACAGCGTTAAATTAAAACATTGCCTACATAATCGTCATTATAAATCTAACCACCAACTCAGAAAATTAATTCTACACATAATTAAAATCCACCTCCTCGTGGGATCGACACTCGTCACCATTAATCTATTCTACAATAGATTCGTGCACTTGCGAGTTCAATAAAATTTGCACAACAAGTTTTTGGCGCTTTATGTTCTTAGGTAAGTTATTTTAATTTGTAGAATTTTTTTTTTCTTCTTTATTTATTTATTTTAGTTGTTTCCTTGTAATATTTTTTTTTTATTATTATTAAAAAAAAAAGAGAAAAAAAAAGTGAATTAAATTTTGAAGTAGGTATTATTTTCTTTTCTTTTCTTCTCTTCTTTAAATTTCTGTAATTTAATTTTCATGTTATTTTTTTTTTATTTTGTGAAATCGGCAGGTTCAACCGCCTCTTAATTTATTTTAATTTGTTTCACGCATTTTCTTTTCTATATCTAGCGCTTGAGTTATTTTCATAGCAAAAAATTGAATAAATAATGATATAAGGTTAGTATTGTAATTTCTCCCTCTTATTTATCTTTATTAATTTTGTTATCATTTTTTTATTTGCATGCATGGTCGTAGGTCAAAATTACCTAATCTTGAGCCTATAGACTTTGAATTAGAAAAAACACTTCGCACACACAAACACGTTGAAATTAAAAATAAAATTGGGATGGATTTGCAACCAGCACCACAAGAGAGGCCATTTAAGGACTACTTCAGTCCCTTAGCTAACTTGAGCACATCATGCATACGATACCCAAATGTAGCTGCTATGAGTTTTGAATTAAAACCTAGTGTGCTAAATTGTCTCCCAACATTTTATGGCCTAGAAAATGAAGATCCATATAATCATCTGAATGATTTTCATGCTATTTGTCAAACTTTTAAATATGAGAATTTTTCAGATGATGATGTTAAGCTTAGATTATTTCCATTTTCTTTAAAAGATAGAGCTCGTTCATGGTTCAATGCATTGCCTGCTAATAGCATTACATCATGGGAACAAATGGTAACAAAATTTTTGAATAAATATTTCCCAGTACATAAAACCAATGCTATTCGCAGGGAAATTTCAGAGTTTACCTAAAGAGAAGACGAGCAATTTTTCGAAGCATGGGAGCGATTCAATGGGCTACTCCTAAAGTGTCCACATCATGGATACGAAAAATGGCACCAATGCCAATACTTTTTGGAGGGATTATTGCCGAATGTGCAAGAATGGCTAATGGCAACAAGTGAAGGAGAGCTAATGTCAAAAAGTGCATCAGAGATTTGGGATTTCTTCCAAATGACAAGCGGATAATTCCCAACAACGGAGTCGTTCGCTCAGGAGTACTAGAAGAGTTAAGGGAGTGAATGAGGTTCACATTGGCGAGTCAAGTTCAGAAATTAAAGAAGTCAAAGACATAGTTGAAGGTCTTTCCCGACAAATAGCATCGTTAACCGCTGCTAAATTAACGGAACCACATGACCAGGACTCATACTCAGATCAAGCCAATGCCATAGATGTAATGAGAAAGCCATCAAACTACAACCCTTACTCCAACACGTACAATCCCGGATGGAGAGACCACCCCAATTTTTCATGGTCTCAAGGATTCCAACAGAATGGACCAGCAGCTCCAGCTCCACCAATGCAACCAATTCCTCAAAATTCTCAAGCCTCTCAACCACCATTCAGATCATATAATCAGAACCCAAACCATTCTCAGCCTAGACCATGGGAGGATGCATTTCAGAATTTTAAGAATCTTATTCACTCCAAAATCGAGCAACAAAACCGCACCATTGATGAACTACGAAATGAGATGAGAGCGGGTTTCAACTCACAAACCCAATCAATTTCAAACCTTGAAAAAATGGTGGGACAACTTGCTTCATCAGTTCAGACCTTGGCAATGACTGTTGAGAAAGGTAAATTCCCAAGTCAACCAGTGCCTAATCCTAAAGGAGTGTATGAAGCCGCATTCACCTCAAAGCGACATGGAGAGGTTAAAGCCGTCATGACCTTGCGAAAAGGAAAAGAAGTCGACAACAAAGTGGAGATGCCGGTACCAAAAACAACTCAAATTGTACCGGTAAATGAAGAAGACTCATCATCAGAGGAGAAAGAAGAAACCAACCCACGAGAATACGTTCCAAAAGCTCCATTTCCCCAGAGGTTAGCTAAAGCAAAGAAAGGAAAATCTACAAGTGAGATTTTTGAAATCTTTAAACAGGTAAGTGTTAACATCCCTTTGCTTGATGCTATAAAACAAGTGCCATCTTATGCCAAGTTTCTTAAGGACCTTTGTACTAAAAAGAGAAACATTCATGTTCAAAAGAAGGCCCTTTTAACAGAAAATGTGAGTTCTATACTCCAACACAAACTTCCTCTAAAATACAAAGATCCAGGCTCCCCCACTATCTCATGTAGTATAGGGAACCACACAATTGAGAATGCTTTGTTGGACTTAGGAGCTAGTGTAAATCATTGCCTTACTCGGATTTTTGTGAAACTTGGACTGGGAGAATTACACCCAACTCCAGTGGTGTTACAACTTGCAGATCGGTCCATGAAAAAACCTCGTGGTATTGTGGAGGACGTGCTTATACAGGTAGATAAGTTTTATTTTCCTGTTGATTTCATTGTAATTGACACTCAACCAGTCCAGGATTCAAGGAAGCAGATCCCTATTATCCTAGGACGACCTTTCTTGGCAACTGCCGATGCTCACATTCAATGCAGGACTGAAAATATGCAGTTGTCTTTTGGCAATATGACGATGGAACTAAATATCTTCAACATCGCCAAACAACCTCCCAATGCAGATGATGAAATTGTTGATGTGGATTTAATCGAAGAATTAATTGATAAAACTTTTCTTTCAAATCTTAGTGATGACCCTTTACAAACATGTTTAACTCACTTTGGTTTGAATTTTGATATTGACAGATCAATAGATGAAGTTAATGCCTTACTCGATTCAGCACCATCCATGGACATTAATAAATGGAAGTCAAGAGTGGAACAACTAGTACCATCAGAGAAGAAACTGAGTCCATCATCACAATCACCACCAGAACTTGAGCATTGTGCATACTGGGCCAACAAGAAATTCAACTTTGACATGCAGCAAGCTAACTTAGAAAGAAAATCACAACTGGAAGAACTTGAAGAAAGTCGTAATGATGTATACAAAAATGCCAAGATTTACAAACAGCGAATGAAAGTCTTTTATGACAAGCAAATTATGAGAAAATCTTTCACACCAGGTCAGAAAGTACTTTTATTCAATTCTCGCTTGCGCCTATTCCCAGGTAAGTTACGCTATCGATGGACTGGTCCCTTTATAGTCCACACTGTTTTTTCATATGGAGCAGTTAAAATTAAGGATCCAAAGAACGGTGTAATTTTTAAAGTTAATGGTCAAAGATCAAGCCATATCTAGAGTACCAACCACGTGAAAAAGGCACCAAATAGATTTGAGTGACCCACCAAATTTAAATTAAGAATTTTTCTTATTTATTTCTTCTTTTCTATGATTTAAATTTTTGTGAAAGTGTGTTTATTTAATCATTCATTTTCTTTTATCACTTCTAATTATGTGTTCCTCAACTAGACAGTTCTCTTGAACATTCTCGATAACTTCAACGTGTACAATCTCATCTGAGAAGCCAGATACGATTTTGTAAAACGCATCGTATTTGGAAGCTACAACCTCCAGAGTTGGTATCCCACGTTGAAGATCTAGAAAGACAACTCAAAGAAATTGAGGGAGGTATCAACGAAACCCAAATCGAACTTGAGGAAAACTCAATAAAAGGACAATTGTGAGATTATTATTTTTCTTTTCTTTTCTTTTTTTTTTCTTTTCTTTTCTTTTTTGTGTGTTCTCTAGTTTGTTACCCCGGTTAAGTGGCGGATAACGGTACTCCGTGACAATCAAAGTCGGTTACTTTAGTTTCCCATAATAACTAATATTTTGAGAAGAAGGTATGGACAGAAACATGATTCTAGCAAAGCTTCACAAGCGATTTCCTTCACTTCCTCAGAATGCCCTCCTTACGATCTATAAAGCTCGGTCCGAACGCATGCGATTGCTTATGAAATGTAACATCCCTGTTGACATCCGTTGGTTAATCGAGGCTAAAGTACGTTTAGCAGGTGAGTTGCCTCCTAAATTTATTGCATACATGCCTGGTTGTGGTAAAGGAAATTACTCGAGAAAACGAAGAGCTGAAAAACTTCATGTTAATTGTCATAAGTGTGCCAGGATGAAATGCGATAAAAATCCTTGTTCTTTCGGAATGATGTCTGATAACAGGGAAGATAAGATTCAATTCATTAGGGATGGCTTGAATAAAGAGTCATTGGATGATGTCCTTTTGTCTCTTGAAACGCATCCCAAAGATACGTCAAAGAGCAATTCTCCGCTTATGGCCATTATTTCAAAAAGAGCATGCACGATATAGTCTTGGGAATCGACTATAAACGACTCGCTTGCGCTTATAAGAAAACTGGATGGGAAGCCTATCCTCGACCCATAGAGGGCGTTCAAGCCGTCTCTGGACGTAAAACCAGAGGAAGATGTGAGCCACAATCACAACTACTTGTAAATATTTTTTTACTGTTGTTTTACTTTACTGTTGTTTTATTTCACTGTTGTTTTAATCAATTGCATTATTGTCTTTAATAATTGAGTGCTTTTTCTTTTACTATTTCCTTTTTGACTCTCGAGCCATGTGCTTTACGCATTAATTGACATAGACATGCTACCTCCTATACAGCTGTAAATCATTGTCACTAAGATCCTTGTTATATGATCATTTTCTTTTAGACTCACAAATTGTTTTTGAGAAGCATCCCAATGACAACTACTCCCAATAAACAATTCAAGAACATTTGTGTGCTCTCTGGATTTAACTATGGCAAACATAAAGAGTTCGTTGAGGCGACCATCGATCTTGGTCAACGATAAGAGAAAGAAATTTGCATCCGGTTTATGGAGGAGGTGACCGAGGTTATCAAAACTAGTCTCGGAAGTCGTTTATCTCGAGAGGGAGCCAAGTGTTAGGCATCATCCCAAGCCCTCAAACCGTTGGCTCGTATGTCCGACTCACCAACCTGGAGAAGAGTTAGTTGTCTCAGGTATGCAAGAAAGAATAACTGAAATGCTAAATCATGCTGATGCTTTTATTTTCCTACCAGGAGATCTTGCAACTCTAGAGGCACTAATCACATTAGCATCTTGGGCCCATCTGAACATTCATCATAAACCCATCGGTTTGTTAAATGTCAATAACTTTTATGATGGCTTCATCGCATTTCTTAACCATGCAATAAAAAACCATTTCATCCCTTTCACAGCGAAAAAAATCTTTATTTGTGCTCATACTACTAACGAGTTAATTGATCTGTTACAAGCTTATAGACCAGAGCCAGAGCCCAAGACCCTCGTGTTGGAATGGCCAACTAATGATGGTCACAGTAGCCGTAGTAAGAAGTGCAAATTAGATTTAACTCTCCGCTTGTAAATATTTTCTTCTGTGATCCAGCACTCAGGTGATGTCTTCTAAACCCTATTTTCTTTCAACATTGGGGACAATGTTTCGTTCAGGTTGGGGGGAGGGAATAGTTGACAATTGTGGAATATCTTAATCTTGGTGTAATTTTTACTATTTTTTATTGTAGAAACTAACTGTGGCTAAATTTTTTTGAGTCGAAGATGGCTGAATATGGAGTGCAGTGACTCTAGAAACGCATCTTCTTATTAAAAAAAAAAAAAAAATTTTGTGTGATCTTTTCATAATTAGATGACATGATAACTTTCAAATTTTAGTATTTGTATTATTTTTGGTCTTTAGTTATGTTACACCATGTTTGTTACTCTACATGTTGATGTTGAAGACAAATATAAGTTGCTTGAAAGAATGCACATGTCATAAGAATTTCCAAGTGAGTTTTTGAGCCTGTCATTTTTCTTGGAGAGTAACCCTTTTTGCCCATTCTTCATTCAAACATGCGGTTTATTGCTTTATACATTATCTCTAAAAAAAAAAAAAAAAATGTATGTTGCCACATCTGAAGATCTATCTAACTAGTAGATATGGAAGATTATTTAAAACCTTAAAAGATGACAGAAAGGCCATTTTTGGTCCGTTTGAGCCTTTCTAGCCAACCCTATTAATATGTATCCATAGTTAACCCCTTTGAGCCTTAAAAAATAAAAATAATAATAATAAAGTAAAAATAAAGACTTTTTCTTTGGCAACTTATTATCTTGTCCCACTCTAATGTGGAATATCACCTTATATTTTGTATTTCTCACCACCCATTTATGTTTGAAAATAGAGATAATTTTGCATAAAAAAAAAGGGTGCTAAAAAGAAAAAGAGAAAAAGAAACAAAAGAAAAAAAAAATGTTTACAAATAAAAATAAAAAAAAATTAAAAAAAAAAAAAAATCAAGTGAAAAGCACCTTACAATCTCCAAAGTTCTCTATTTGTCAAACATATATTTTGTTTTTCCTATTATCCTTTCTTTGTTAGCCACGTCCCTAGCCTACGTTACATCCTAATAAAAGTCCTTCTTGATTTTAGGGAACTATAGTCTGAAATGGAAACTAGTTATATGGGTTGAAAAGATGTGGTAATGCATACAAAAAAAAAAAATAATAAATAAATAAAAAAAAATAAAAAAGGATGATGAATGTATTGGTTTGATTAGCATTTTTGAATTAAAATCGTACTATTTCTAAGCTGAGGGCATATTTCTATCACCTTGGTGAGAGTGTGTGATATTACTTCTTTATTATTTTCACTCAAATTACCATTTACTGGAGTGATTATTTTTGGGTTTAATTTCTTTGTGAGCGTATTACTAATACCAGTGAGATTTTGGGGTTTGCATGTCATTCTTAAAAGTGACTCGATTACTAAAGTTGTGACAAAGTTTTCTAAACTGATTCATGTGGAGAGTTGATGTGGGAATGATATTTCTTTAGACTGTAGATAATGCTTATACTTTTATTTGATTGTTATCATTAGTCTGATTAAATAAATACCACAGTAAAAAAAAATATATATATATATTTGTTTCAGTTTTGTTTTCGCTCAAATTGCTAGGGACTAGCAACAAGCTGGTTGAGGGGTGTGTTGAGTATTAGAAAGTGTGTATTTATAATGGAGAAAAACATCATTTTACACTCCAAGTCTCACTAACATCCCTATTTTTATGTCTTTAAGTCCTTTGTAATTTAATTATGTATGTTTTATTTTAATTAAGTATTTTATGTATTTTAGGGGATATCATGGTCATTTCACAATAAACGAGAGATCAGATGGAAAAACGGACAACACTTTTGAACTCGGACGATCGAAAACCTTAGGAGGAGCATAAAAAGAAAAATGGTCGTTCACATATACTGATCGCTTCACACATACTGCTGATGGGTTGATATATACGATCTTCGTACACGACACGCTCACGCGACTTTCACATGTATCGTATCTTGCCGACGTGGCACTCGCATTTGACGACGGCACTATACTATGACGTGGCGGCATTTGATTGGACGAATGATGTGGCATTGACCGCTTATGTGGCATTGACGGATGATGTGGCGTTGACTGATGACGTGTCACGAGCTTATTGGACCAAAAATGTTGACCGGTGACGTGGCAGAATGTTAGTGGATGAAAAAAAACGTGTGTACGGTACATGCATATACACAGAATAACAGCCCTGATGATGTGTTCAATCCAATAGGAACTTGCCACGTGGCGCAATCCTGAGCGTCCAAATTGTTTTAATCCGATGGCCATGATTTACTCAGTTTATCTATAAAAAGGGGGCTCCCCCCCCCTAATTTGATACCCCTGAATCCATTTTTGGACTCTATTCTCTCTAATTCCATCTCCATCTTGTATTTTCTACGTATTTTAATAAAATTCCCATTTTACCCGTAGTTCAAATATGAGTGGCTAATTTCCTTTCAAGCTTGGGTTGAAGGTGAAGTCTCAATATGCTCCATGGGCTTAATTTGGTAAATTTACTTTTCCTTCCCCTTTAATTTATGTGGTTGTTTTGACTTTTCGTAGACAGATAGTAATAATCTTGTCTGGATATCGGCTGGAATAACCGCCTCCCTAGGCAAGGTTATTACTATTTGGCACGGGAAGCCCTTAGCACCATATCTATTAGAGTGTGGTTCATGATGAGTGGAAGTTCCCCCTTCATGATTTAATTGGTACTAATAATGAATATTAAGCCGATGGTGCATGTTGAGTACAGATCCGGAGATCCAAGTATTTCATTTTAATAGTTTATTCCAACAGCGTTAAATTAAAACATTGCCTACATAATCGTCATTATAAATCCAACCACCAACTCAGAAAATTAATTCTACACATAATTAAAATCCACCTCCTCGTGGGATCGACACTCGTCACCATTAATCTATTCTACAATAGATTCGTGCACTTGCGAGTTCAATAAAATTTGCACAACACCTGTACTCCTCCAAAGATTGCTTTATCTCTGGTTCTCTTGATTGAACTGTTCTGCTTTGGGATCAACAGGCTGAGAAATGCCAGGTGGATATCATGCCATGCATGGTCACATCCAAACTGTTTTTCCTCCCTATTTTCAATTGTATTTATGATCTCTGTTGGCAAATCAGGGTCTTTTGCATGTTTAAAGAAGGCCTACTACAGCATACGATGATCAAGGGCTTGTTTTTACAGTTGCCTTTGGAGGATACATAAGAATGTTTGATGCTTGCAAGTATGAGAAAGTTAAAATTAATATTTAAGAATATCTTGGAAGTTTATATGTTGTATTACTTTTATCATGCACTAATTTGGTTAAGTTTGAAAATTGTTAAGAACCCTCTCAACATCTTCTCTGACGGTGGAGATGTATCAGATGCTTATGGCGTAAAGTTCAGCAATGATGGGACACTTATGCTTCCGACCACTGTGGAAGGACATATTCATGTGCTTGACTCATTCCAAGGCATGCTTGTGAGTTTACTTTTTCTTTCTTCATTTCCTTAATGAAACATATTGTAGATATATATCCCTCTATACACTGGAATCTCTGTTAGTGAGCTTCTGTTTACATATGTTTTTATTTATCCACTTATAATGCGAAGATAATTTTTCGCAATTCCACATTAGAGGCATCTTTTAGCCCGGTAGAGTTTCTCCTTTCAGTTCTTAGGGCATAGTGACTTGGATATTTTATTAATATTTGCTTTTAGCTGTTTTGGTATTTTATATTAAGGTTCTTTCACTTGTGCTGTATATAATTCTCAAATTTGTTACCACATTGTTGGTATTTTGAAATACACGCCTTGAACTGTTGGGCATCAAGCTTGTTTCCACAGAATTCTTTGCAATAAATTCATGTTCCCTTTTTCATTGACTTGCTTTGAAACCCATTCCCATGCATGCAAATGCAAATGCCAATGCATACATATTTTCATCTGGTTGTGCTTGTTAATGAAAATAAATCAATGAAATGCTGAAATAGTGAGTGCATCCACACTTGCAGAAGCAGCCTAGTGTGGCCAAGCACCTGTCATTAGTTTTATGTGATACAATTGGCTCGTTGCACTCTTTGTGCTAATTTTACTTTCTCAGTTTTAGAAGGTTCTGAAGATGGTAGTGCATATGCTTGGAGTGTATGGAGCGGGAAAGAGGTATGATAAGTAAAATTCTTTGATTCTCATGCCTTTTGAATGCTTAGAATTCAAAGGGATGTTATTTCCCCTACATTGACCCAGTCATAGTAGTCATTGTCTTCCAGGCAAACCAACAACGCTTTTGAGTTTGCATTTGAGCATGTATATTAAGCACCAGTTTGCATAATGATTTCTATATCCAAATACTATATTCCTTTGATGTTGGTATTGTTATTATATAAACATTGTTTCATTTTTTTTATTTTTCTTGTCAGCGTTGCAAGTTGGATGAGTTTTCATACAGAGCCTCATGTCATAAAATGGGCACATGATGTTTGTTAGTGGGTCATCTGAGCTATCATTTTGGATTCTTGATTTGTCTAAACTGCGATTTTACATTAGGAGGAAGTAAAGTTTCTAACATTCAACACCCTTGTAAATTCTTGAGTATCTGAGTATTGATGTCTATTTGTTGCCGGGAAGGGAACTTGTTTGTATAAGAAGTTACACCGATTATGTAAGGAGCTATTCAATTTCCTATAGTAGTATGTATATGCATCTAACTTACCTGCTAGTAACCTTTCCTAACAAGTTCTAAAGAAACAACAGTAGATCTAGTATCAATATGTTATTCGGAAGAGCATTTCTTTTAACATGTACAGCTAGGGGTACATGAATTGAGCTACTGAGATGTTACACTCTATTGAAGCCCTTTCTAACCAATCTGGCTTCATGGTTCTTTGGTAGGCAACAACATGAGTAATTACCTAGACTATGAGGCCTTGTGTGTCGGCGTGGGCACTTTATGCGCAGTTTTTTAAAAAACTAGGAACTTTATTTGTTATTGACATTTGTAACATGATTAGTTATTACCTGGATTATCTTGTATATATTACATGGTATACCTAATCAGACAAATAACAGTTGCAATCCAAGTTTTGTTGATCATGAAAGGTATGAGCATGATAGTCCATTTAGGTGGTTAGGTCAGCCAAATGGAAAGCCAATGGATTTGGAGGGTTTTTCTACAATGTAAACTGAGCTAATAATGCCTGTTCATGGTTTTATACTTGCCATGTTTTTTTATCCTGTTATTGTGAATTGATGCCAAAAAATTTTATGTTGTAATTTCTTGGAACTCTGACTATGTGCTTTTCTTCTAATTGCTGTGTTTCTGTTAATGATGGATGGCCATCTTTTAGTGTAATAAAGGTTGGAATCATGTGGTGTGCCTAAAATAAATTGTCACACTGGATTGATATGCTCATTCTCTAATCAACTGATAGTATCTTCTAGTTCAGCTATTTCTTTTTTCAGCATAAAAGAGAAATGTTCTTTGAACTTGCCTCTAATGTTAACCTGCAATCAATATGGTCTAATGTACGTATTAGCTGTCAGGTGAAGATAAATTTGAGTTACTTCCATGCTTAAGATTAAGTCATTATTGCTCATCACTGAATGTTATGGTTTAAATTACTGAGCTTTCGGTTTTGGTTCTTGCATATCACTTTTTAGAGGGCTCTTGATTGTGTCATCGAGTTTGAGCTTCATGTGCTGTTTTGGATTTGATGATAAGTTTTCAACTATAAAAGAAAGAAATCCTTATATCATTAGATGCCTTGACTCAGGAAAATGGGCATCTTCAAAGAATGGCCCCTTTTCAAACTCCTCCTTCAATGGGCTGGCAAGGTATTCCTGGAATTCCAACCACACATGTTGTAAAGAGACTTATTAGACTTGATGTTCCTGGGGATAAATATCCAAATGTAAGTTTAAACTTTACTTTGCAATTTAAAAGTTAGTAATATTCATGTATTTAATTTCCTTTTGATAATAATTTCTCACTTGAAACAAAAAGCAATTTAATTTTGTTGGTCGGATTTTGGGATTGCAGGGGAACTCACTCAAAAGAGTTGAAGCCATGACAGAATGTAGGGTGTTCATTAGAGGTCGGGGTTCAGTCAATGATTCTTGAAAGGTATGATCTGTCATAATATGGTGAAACTGTGCATTTTTGAATAAGTTGCTGATTCAATCTAATCAAGCTTGGGACGTATAAACAAAGAACCTATCTTGGGACGTATGGCACACTATCCTCCACAGTCTTCCAATAATCTTTTGCCTTCTCCTTTGCATATGGTTCGATGATTTATATAACATTTCCCTGCCGTAGAGTAGACAATTTTATGTTTGAATAATGATATAGTACTTAATAATATTAACGGTTATTTTATGCAAATAATACTTACAATACGAGTGTTGTCATTGAGATATGAATGTACGACCCCATAATTTATTTTCGACGAAGAAAATGTCTTCCATTTTAATATGTAGGGAATCTTCTTCCTTGTTTTCACAACTCACTCTGATGGCAGCCTCTCAATAACTTTAAAAAGCCAAACCTACAATAAACAAAGTCACAAAGTTAAAAGAAAAGTACTTCGTGAATACATAAGTACACATACGAACTTAAATTTTTTTTTCCTATCCACCTGAACTCCATGACTGAAGCCATAGATATTGTATTTCTCAATATTATGAGAAGGATCTTTGTCGCGTTGATCCTTAAATTTCTCAGCCTTTTGGGTCAATGCATTATCAATACTGTTGTATACCATTTCCCATGATATACGGCCCCGTGGAAGATTTCAAAAGTGATCGACATCATCAACGTAATTCATCAATTGGAAATCAGCTTGACTGTTATCCTTTCTACCATTCAGTACCCTATCAGCAAAGTAATACAACGCGATTTTCAAGGCATAAACATTGTCCATGACATCAAAGTTCAAATTGGCAAAAACAATATTCAATTGGTTGAGTTTCAAGTCTTTAAACCTATATCAAAATACTGATGGAGTAACCTATCATGCACTGGTGTATTTTTTGGTACTATGTTTTCACCACCAGAGAATCCCGTAACTAAACACCACTCTTGAATCGATAAACGTGTTAAATGCTTTCCTATTTGAAACCACAACTGATCTTCATCGGTTTCATTATATGCCACTTGCCTAAACAATAGATTGTGGATTATAACACTGAATGCATAACTCTCCAAATTCATAAAGTGCCCGAAAATATCATTCTTAAATAACGATAATTGTTTTTTCGTTAACTTACTCCTGATAGCTTCGACGACTCTTTTAAATTTTGATGTTTCTGTAATACGTCCCGGAAAATGATCATCAAATCCTAATTGCATTATGCTTGGATCTTTTCTCGGGCTAAGCGGATTACGCTTCGCCAAACTCTTTTTTGCTATGTATTTATAACAAAATGAAATTTTGATCAATTATTAAAATTCTTAACTTTATTATAATAAAAAAAATATAACAAAATTTATTAACACAAATTGCGCAACAGAAACACGATCACACGGTCTCTGTGTTTTTGTGTGACCAGTAGTCCGTCGCACGAAAATATAGAGAGCACGGTGCCCCCACTGCACGTAATTGTGTGCGATAGCCAAAAAAATTATATGCATAGGTGTTATATTTTTGTGCGACGGGAACCCGTCTCCCAAAATTTTGTGCGACGGACAACCCGTGGCATAAAATTTCAGAGAGCGTGGTGCTTCCATCGCATGTAATTGTATGCAATGGTAAAAATATTATATGCATAGGTGCTGTGTTTTTGTGCAATGGAAACCCGTCCTCCAAAATTTTGTGCGATGGACAGCTACCTCCCATCCAAATTCGAACACAACAACCACCGCCAAAACAACATCAAACAACAACAACAACAACACACAACCACAACATAATAAAACACAACACAAGAATAAGATAAAGCATTTATTTAAAACTTCTAACCTATAGTTTTTGAACTTCAATATTTGATTTTAGATGTCTTTACTACTATTGGACTTGATTTTGGTGGAATTGATATTGTTGGATGTGATCCCTCGAGATTGGCCATCGATGTTCTTCTACGGTACCGGCGATTGGTGAGAATTTTGTTAGGAGAAATGCTTCCGTGAGTCAAAAATTTGGATGAGAATGACAAGGGTAGTATGGTCCAAAATGTTGTGGTTTGGCTAATTTTAATAGAAAAAAAGTTGTGTAGTTAGTTTTATAATTTATAAAGGTTTTATGGTTATTATTATAAATTTCCCAGGATTCATACATGTGTTTTATCATAAGAAGCAGAGTTTGGAGTCACTCTTCTGAAAATATACATCTACTGAGATTGAGAAGAATTTAGGTGGGCCGAGCGCGCGTTTCACGTGGTATGTTCGTCCATTACCATTACTACACAGGTATATATTTTCATATGGGCCAGTCATATAAACGCATATACTATGGTTTGGATTGTGCCAAACAAGTTTTTCTCTCAGCTTTCCTTAGAAGTTAGATCACCAATCTTATATTTTTATTGATTTTAAATTGTATTTATCCTATTGGTTGTGATTATCGTGTACTTGGACTTGGTAAACTAATAATTAATTAATTAGCTAATTATTTGCATCGGTTTATGCAAGTAGGTTTGGTTTTACTCATATTCTTTAGTTTTAAGTTTTATTTGTAAGCTATTATTTAAACTAGCATCAACCATAATAATGGCCATCTCAATAATGGACATTTAGAATATTATTTGTCAACTGATTAGTTGTATTGGGAGGTATTTAGGGCCTGTTCGGTATTGTTTTTGAATTGATATTTTCTGAAAATAAAAAAGAGGATGAAAAAGAATATTTTGCAGTTACATTTTGAATTTAAACATGCATTTGGTATTATTTTTTTATAATTTGTATTTTAAAATTGAAAATAGTAATATTTGTTTGGTAGATATGATTGAAAATAATTAAAATGTGAATATGTGGTCAGTCAAACAATCTTATAAAAACAAAATTTTAGTAAATATATTATCTAAACATTTAAATAAAATTAATTTGTTTTAAAAAAGTTGTAAAATTTTAATCATTCAAAATTCTTTTTAACTAGTCGAACGAAGAATCATGATGAACATAAAAAGAATTTTACACAGGATAAAGTTAGCTTATAAGATTCAGTATAGATTTTATAACAAGCAAGTGCAAAACAAAGTTAAGAAGAGCATTGTTAGTTATCACGGAGTTACTGAATCCAGCAAGAATTGAGAGCAACCAAAAGAAAATCCATTGGTCATGCTGTATAAATTTTCAAGTAGTCATCCATTCTTTTGCTTCTTGAAAAATCACATGATCTAACTTGGATACTTTTTGTTGCTTTTACTCCGTATGAACGCCAACACATCTGTTTAATAATCCCATTAATGTGAACAAATGAAACTAGCTAGGTCTGTAAACACCCATTGAGTTTGCGGTATTTTCATGTAGCAATGGAACCAAATTTTATAGTAATTTATTATTATTTTTGAAGTAATAGCAATTTCTTATTTTTTTAAAGTAATTTCATGCGTATTTAATTATATTGATCTGAACTAATCAAATGCAAGGCAATTTAAGAAGATGAACGGAAAACAAAAAAAGAGTTTACAGAAGAAGAAATGGTGAAAGAAGATGATGAAAAGAAGAAAGGATGAAGAAGATGCAGTATAAAATAAAGATTTTTATATTGTTTATTTTTTATGTCTTGAAGTTTGTTCTCAGAATTGTTTTGTAGAATGAAGAAAACACGCACAAGTTGTTCTCTACTTTATCAATACTTTGATTAACGTGTTTTGCTTGTTTTGTAAGTACGGTTTTGCAAAATATCAACCGGATACGTACTCCATCCATTCTCGAGAAACAAAAACAAAAGCAGGGCTTGAAAAATGATATGGAATAGGTCCATAGTCTCTCGAAGTACCAAAAATCTATTTATAAAAATCTTCATGCTTACAGAACAAGATTTAAGGCATGAAAAAGTCAAGAAGTATGCATACATGCAAATCCAAAGGTCTAGTTAAGGCACAGGCCTTCACGTACCCATTATGGGTGGACGGTGACACGCCTCTATGAACACAATCGACAAGAATATTATTATATTGACATGCCCAAATTCAGAGTACGTCGACGAGAGAAGACTTCTTGATGAAGTCTGCTCTTGACGTCAAGAGTACTTTTAAGGTGAAGGAATGTTACGATCTCTAATTTTATATTTTTGTTTGTTTTAAATTGTATTTATCCTATTGGTTGTGATTAACGTGTATTTGGACTTGTAAACCAGTGGGTGGTTACTCATATACACTCTTGAAATTGAGTCCATCCTCATTATCAACTCAATCAGGATACCTATGTAAAAAACGATTAGGCTCAACTTAAAAAATCAAAGAGAACTTCTTTTTGTATTTTGGATTCTTCTATTTTTTGTAATTGATTAAATGAAACATAACTGGCAATTACAGGATTCTTGGAAAACACTCAAAGTTTATAGAGCTTTCAACATTAGACCGGCTTTCTTTTTTGTTTATAGGAATTAGACCGACTTTCTTTAAACATTGATGTGCTAGTAAGTTCGTGGCAAATAGAAAAGCAAAAATTGATATAAATTTCTATTCCATTCATATTAAGGATTTGTAAAATTCTCTGCACTTTCTGTTATAAATTCTATTTTTTTTTCTTGAACAGTTGCATATTCCTTTAACATTCTTTACTAAAGTCTGTCGTTGTTCTTTAAATACTCGTGGTATCTTAAATTAAATTAAAAAAGTAAGAGTTGTTGTGATCGAGCAATTTTTATTTCTTTGCTTAAAAGATGGAAAAAAAAAAATACCTCCATCCATTTACTCAAAGTATTCTGCATGACTATTAATTAGAAAAAAGAATCCACTACTATTAATTAGAAAAGAGAAAAGTATTATATAGAGATTAATATATTATTATCTTAAGGAGAAATGATATACCTACAAAATTTCGACGTTGGTTGTTACGATCTCTAATTTTATATTTTTGTTTGTTTTAAATTGTATTTATCCTATTGGTTGTGATTAACGTGTATTTGGACTTGTAAACCAGTGGGTGGTTTACTCATATACACTCTTGAAATTGAGTCCATCCTCATTATCAACTCAATCAGGATACCTATGTAAATTAGGCTCATTAATTCTTTTTGTATTTTGGACTTCCTTGTATTGGCTTGTTTACATCCCAACGAGATTTGTTCGTTATTGGAAATAATTTTTTTAGGATTTGTAATAGAATTTTACATTGAATGATGAGTGTGTTTTACGATGTTTAAAGTAATTATGTAACGTTAGTTTATAATGGATTATCGTTAATAATAAATTATATCATGAGTATTACAATTATTTTTTAATAAAATGAGAATGTTCATGCTAGCTTTACGGTACAAATATCTACACCCTCATATTAATTATTATTACCATTTTTTTCTAGACATAGTATATAAACTATAAAATCTAAGGGGGAAAAGGCCACACTCACTCCAAGGTTTGCTTAAATGATCAAACCCACCCCCTTAGTTTGATAAATGGTCATACATACCTCTTTTGACTATTATACCCTTGATTATAACAATTCAATAATTAACTTTAAATAAATTTTTATAATAAATACAATTAAAATAATATAATATATAAAATAAAATGAAATTTATAAAATATTTTGAATATTGAAAAAGTTATTTTAACATTATTAATCAACCGTATTCTTTTAATAGTAATAAAATTTATTTGACATATTAACAATATTAAAATAATTATACTACATGTTCATAGTAATTTATAAAATTTAAATTATTTTATTTACAATATATTTTTTAATTATGTCTATATTAGTATAAATCTTAAAGTCAATTTTTGGATTAATAGATTTCAATATTAATAAAATCCGTTAGGATAAACTAATAATGACTTAATATTAAAAATAATTTTCATTATATACATTATTTTATTAATTATACTTATTGTAATATTTTATTTGTATCATATGATACTTATTTATTATTTTTATCTTATTACTATATTTATATTTATTTGGGTTGTTATAATCAAAGGGTATAATAGACATTTATGAAATTAAGGTGGTTTGTCTGACCATTTAAGCAAACCTTGAGGTGTGGGTGGCTTTTTTCCTAAATCTAATGAAATTATGTGGCACATTCCAATTTCCTTAACCTTTTTACTTTTATAGGGCCATGACTTGAGCTATAAATTTCTATTCAGTGCTCATAATATACCATTTTAAAGTTCTTAAATTTAGAAATGTTAAGAATGTATCCGATATAAGTACTCTATAATGAGTCAGTAGATTGTTCCCATTGTTTTTCCTTTTGGAGCTCAAACCAAGAAGACTATTTTGAGTTTTTATCTTTTAATACAGAAAGCTAAATTTAAGTGTCATTTTCTTCTTTATTTCAAATATTAGAATTATGTTAAAATAACTTAATTTTGCTCTTTTTAGTAAAATGATGTGTTAGGGTTATCTTACAAAAAGGATGAAACCCTAATTTATTCTTGTTTTTTCATCAATAAAAATAAACTTTGCAAAACTTTATTTTTTCCATTATTTTTTTGACCAAATATACGGAAAATCTAAGGGAGCGATCTAAAAATAGTTAATTCACAAGCGTAATATGAAATTTACCCTAAAAAAAAAGTGTTGGACTATTGCACTTGTTCATTAATATCATAAAATTCCTATTTTATTACCATTATATTTAAGGATAAATATAAATAAAATTAACCTCACATAGTTGTGCACTCATATACGGAGTTTGTGCTCCAAATGTTGCTAACATGTTCATCAGTGATCATATTCTTTAGTGTATTATTTCTTTTAATGTATATTGAATTTGTTATTTAATTCGTTAAAAGAAACTAATTGACTAATTAATTTATTTGTTTTTATAATAATTTTATTGTAATTTCTGCTTTTATCTACATATTCTCATCCACTAATATTTTAATACTCATACACAATTTTGAAATTGAGTTGATCCTCACTATCAATTCAATCGGGACACCTGTGTGTTTCATTAATTCTTTAATATTTTGGCTTTCCTTGAATATAGGCTTATTCACGTCTCAACGATACAATTTTACATTGAATAATGAGTGTGTTTTACAAGTGTTTAGAGTAATAATGTAATGTTGGTTTATAATAGATTGTCCTTAATATAGTAATTCAACCTATGAGTATTACAATTATTTTTGTAATGAATTATTTTATGTAAATAAGGGTGATCATAGTAATTTTTAATATTACAAACATCTCCACCCTCATATAAATTATTATTATTATTTTTTGGACATATTATACACGTGGATGGATCCGATATAGCACTTGTTGGTGCACGACCCCTCAGATGGCTTTTGAAATTTTATTTGACGGTCATTAAAAAAATGTATTTATTTATTATTTAAGAAAGTGTTCCAATTGAAATATAAAATTACGAAAGTGCCCTAGTTAACTTTGAAAGATTTTATGTTGCCCTAAGTTTAAATGTCTAATTATAAATAATTTGATTAACTATTAAAATAGTATGAAACTTAAATAAAGACAAAAGACAATAGATATTTAAAATAAAACAAAAATAATTAAAAACAAAAGATATTCACTCTACTCATTTTATTTTTCTTATCTTTTTCCAGTGCCTTCAATCAAAAGCACTTTCTTTATTTGTTTGTCATGGCGGCAGTGTAGTATCCGATCAGAGTAGTGTGTATGCATCAGTGCCTGGTTTTCATCCCGATTCCTATAAATTAAAAGCACTTTCCTTTAATTGTTTAGCTTTTCAATATTGATTCAAATTATAAGTCTAGCTAATTCTGATTTTTTAACTATTCCCATTAATCTTTTATTTTGTTTCAAAATCCCAGCTTTATTGTGTATTCTATTCCTGTTTGCTCTTCGTGCGGCATTATATGATAATGAAACTGTTTTACATCTTTTTCAACTCATGAAATACTATTGAAGAATTTTTGACGGCGACAATTGTGATAAATAAATTTATTATCAATGAATATCATTGTTGCAATATTATATATTTCTATCAAAATTTTAAAAATTATTTTATTTTTCAGATGGAGTGTTAATCACGTGCGAGCAATAGTACAGTTTATAGAGCGCAGGGCAAAACTCCCCTTTGGGGGTTGTGGGCCACACAACATAGCTCCCCAAATGACTTACAACGCGCACAGTTGTGTTTGTCCGTTTCCAATTTCCATCCATCCAACTTTTCCCATTTGGGTCTTCCAGTTTTGGTGAATTTCAGGAACATCCCCTGGACAATGCCGTATGGACGTAATTACAGATACTTTTCCTGTGGTTTGTGCATCAAGATTTCTTTTTGAATTTTTTTTTTCAATTTTAATTGAATTTTACGAAATTGTCCTCCTTCATTAGCTGTCGAAAATGAAAATAAATGCGATTCCCACAGTGGCCGCCAGAGAAATGGGAGAGGTGCATGTAATTACGTTGAGGGAGAAAGCCCCTTTCATCTCTTGGGTTTAATATAATAGTCCATTTCATTTTTTTTTATTTAAATAATAACCTATTTCATTTTTACTTATTAAACAATACTCCAAAATATCTTTTTATTAATTTATTGTTAGTTTATTGTTTGATTTATTAAGGATAAAATATGATTTTTAATTAAAGATATATAAATTATTTTAAAATAAAATTTTCAAACACAATTAAATAACATCTACCTTTCTGCATAACTTAAAATTTAAGGATAATTTAATGAATAAACAATAATAACACTAAATAATATGTAAAATACATATTTAAGATAAAATAAAAAAATAGATTTCACAAGTACTAAGTGAGTTTTTTTTTTAATCTTTTAGTTTGTCCCTAACCTCAATACAATCGAAATAAATATATAAATAATTAATTAGTATGTTATTTTACCAAAAATAAAAATAGACTCCTTTATTTACATAAAAAAAAACACTATAGATGTAAAACATAGATTTAAAATACTACATACTAAAATAGAAGACATTATAGTGTGTTTTTTTATCTTTAATTTATCCCTCACTTTAATATGGATAATGGCTGTGATTGGAAAACTATTATTATTATTATTATTATTATTATTATTATTATTATTATTATTATTATTATTATTAAAATTTAGTTAACTTCATTAGAAAAATTTAATGAATACACCTATGCGCGTGCACACATACACATATATATTGCAAATTTTTTAATATTATTTTATTTCATTAAGTTATCTTTAAATTTTAAATTTATACAAGAAAGTTAGATGTTATTTAATTGTTACTGTATTTTTTATGCAGAAAGGCAAATGCAAATCTGCCAATGCGTTCTTCTTCATCCAAATCCAAACCCTTCTGTGCATGGTCATTTTCTTTGTCACTCAAGTTTTAAATTATTTCTTAGTGTGCAGTTCACTTCATTTTTTTTTTGTTCTCCAAATTTTGGGTGAAAAAGTTGGTTAAGCCACTATGAAAGAGATTTGTTTTCTGTTTTCTTTATTTCTCTTACTGAAACAATATATGTACAATACAAGATACCGTTAATCTTTTTCACTTTAAAAATTTAGTTAAACATTAGAAATTTCTTAATGTCAAACATTTTACTTAAATTATTCTTTATGTTTATACACCCAATTGCAAAATATAAATGGCTTCCATAATTTACTTTTTTTTACCCAACCCTTTCAAACCCTAACAATTAAGTACGCTACAGATTATCTGCATATAAAATATATGTTTTTCCAATAAAGCATTAAGAATTAGTTTTAAGGTAATACATTTATTCAATTTATTAAAAAGAAAATATGTATCTTATAATAATTTATTAATAAATGTGGCCCCCTCTGACAAATCTTTATTTAGGGTCTCAAAATTAGAATTATTTGAAAAGTAAGATAAAGGTCGAGGGGACTTTTGGATTCATCGGTTAATAGAGGGTCTTTACAATTTAAGTGTATCTATTTACTAACTGAGTGTGCTTTTGTATTGACGGTATGTGCTATGGTTTACTCTTTTTTTTTGTTTATTGGAATTGACATGTGTAAGACTAACTAATCCGAAATCAAAATATTTCTTATTTTTTAAACCTTTCAGAAAACTGGCCCGTTTTCTACCCTAAGAGTTGATGGGCGCAAGTTCGATTCGGGGCAGCTAGAAATATTATAAAAATGTTAAATTTTTTTTTTTCATTTTTTATCCACGCAAATCAATTGATTTTATGATATTTAGCTCCATTTGATATATCTTTTTAAATAAAACATATTTAACTAGAATTTTTGTTAAAAAAGCTTTATAATTAGAGCTTTCACAAAAAAAAAAAAATTACTTGGTTGTCCATGAGAGTTTCTATTAAAAATTGAAACCATGAAGCCTAACTTAGAGATGGAGCGTATGCCTAGGACGAACTCATCCAAAGCGGATAGAGTGAAATCTACTTTAATAGATAAATTTTTTTAAAGTTATGTTATAAAAAAAATAAAATAAGATTGTAAAATAAGTAAATGACAATTTAGATATTTTAACATTCTAAAAAGACTTTTCAACCTCTACTCTTAAAAGTCCAAAATTTATGTTTTTACTAGCAGAGGTAAAATAGTTTATTTAATCTTCAAAGCTTTGCTAAAAAAAGACCAAACAGCAACAAAAAATTTAAAAAAGGCTTATAGCATGAAATAAGTATTTATGACCATTACATAAGCTATATTAAGTGCCTATTTGATATAATTTATCTAATGGTCATAAGTGTTTATTTAATTCCATAAGCTTTTATCAAATTTTTGTTATTGTTTGGTTGTTTTTTGAGTTGACTTTTTGAAGTTTAAATAAGTTATTTTGCCTCTATTAGAAAAAGCTCAAATTTTGAGTTTTTGGGAGTAGAAGTTGAAAAGATTTTTTAAATATTAAAATATCAAAAATATCATCTATTTATTTGACAATCTTATTTTATTTTTTTATAACATAACTTTAGAAAACTTATCTATTAAAGTAATTTTATAAATTTTAAATAAAAACTATTTTTATGCCTATTGGGATTTCATTATTGTAAAGATTAATTAACTCAATCAAAAGCAAATGATTGGCAATTTGAGAGGAAATTAATAAAGGGTCTTTACATTTTAAGTGTATCTATTTGCTAACTGAGTGTGCTTTTGTATTGACTATATGTACTATGGTTTACGCTTTTTTTGTTTATTGGAACCTATTGTGGAAAATGATGAAACAATTGAAATTTTGTTAGGTTAATAAAGGAACCTGTGACCCCAAGTAATTCTTTGATTACTTGAATGAAACTTTCCCTCCCTTTATTCAATGATGGTATAGAATAAATAACCAAAATTACAACGTTCAAATCCTTTAAAAATAGCTAAAGAGTTGCAATTAATCCCTCCTGCAACCACTTCCTACGATAATATAGAACCAATCTGCAATAGCCTAAGACTACAAGATATCCATAACTTTTATAACTAATTATAAGAATTAAAAATAATAACTAAACTAAAACATGTTAGTGCCCTTAACAACTCCTTCCCCCTTAAAAAAAATAGCCTTGTCCTCAAGGTCAAACACTTCAAGTTAATTTTCAAAAACTGAATTATGGTGGCAACAAAATTTCAGGAGCTCCATCAATAATCTCCATTTCTTCATCAGCATCGCTATCGTTGAAGCAAGCTTGAATCATAAATAATTTTTTATAACAATGTCTAAGACCAAATTGTTCATTACATTTGAAGCACAATCATTTCTTTCTTCTTTCATCTATCTCTTCTATGGTCAATCTTTTGATTAGTATTGATGTCGAACTATTTGGAGCTTCAGAATGTTTGGACAAAAATTTTAATGGCTTTTGAGTAAGATCACAAGCTTCATATAATCGAGCTTGTCCAAGGGCTGATGTCAATGTTGTTGGTCTACCAGCAAGAACATCAGCTTTAATTGTGTCTTTCAACCCGCTAATGAAATAATTGACTTGTAGATCTTGTGAAAGACTTCCCACCTTAGCTAACAACTTCTCAAATTGGGTTTGATAATCATTAACAGAGCCAACTTGCTGCAACTGGATTAGTTCACCAAAAAAGTCCTAAAATTGAGTGGTGCCATATCTGGCATGGATGCCTTTACAAAACTTTTAACAAGTCATAATTTCTCCTTGTTTGATCAACTGGAACCAAAGTTAAGCATCTCTCCATCAAAATGGAATGAAGCCAATGCTACTCGTTCTTCTGGAGTATGATGTAGATGAAGGAATTGCTCAACTCTACATACCCAACTAGTGTAACATATGCACCGTAATTTATTTAATTGAGTGTATGATGTTATTTTTAATTTCGTTGCTAATTTTTAAAGTCATTGAATTGGTTACAAAATCGTTGTGGGTAATTAAATGCGGTTAATAAATTGATCGTGCTCAAATAATTTAAATTTGTCATGACACAAAATCGAGACAATTTGGACGCGATTCAATGGTCGTATAGTCAGATTTCATTTAGACACTCAGGTTTGATATTAGCTTAATTTGTATTGAGCTTAAAAAAAAAGAAAAAAAAAGTGTCGGTTTCTATTTAAGGAAAGAATGAGAGAGAGAAGCATTTCATTTCTTTTTTCTAAAAATAGAAAGGAGAGAGAGAAGTTGTTGATTGTTTGACCCGACCAAAATTCGAGCGACCAACTTGTCGGATCTTGCGATTTCGGCCACCTCATCGGCCTAGCAACGTACAGGTTGGAAGTTCTTTAGAAGTCGGTCAGATCCATGAAATCTTCGTCACTAGAAACCGACCAGAACGCTAGCAATCAAGCTCAAAAAACCCGTGGCTCCACTTGTCACCATCATTGTCGTTTCCATCGAAATTAGGCCGTGCCACCACTTGGGATTTGTTCCTCAATTCACCCTTATCATTTTCCAACCAACTCTGCCACCTAAAACGATAGGATTACCACCGATTGATTGTTGAAAAGTTCACGGCTTTGGGAGCTTGATTCGGATTCGTCACTGTCGCCACACATGAGAGGTCACTGCCGACACCATTGGACTCACCGAGGTTAGAACTATTAGACTTGAGCTTCCCGTCGCCGTTGACTGAGTTCCGGTCACCATTAACCAATAGAGGTAATTCGGTAATTACACAAACTTTAGGGCTAATTCAATAATTTTGAAGTTGGTGGATATTTTAGTAATTTTATATTAGGGCAGTTAGGTAATTTGAGATTTTAGGGTAATTTAGTCATTTATGTTGTTATGGGCATTTTGATAATTTTATATTTTTTTGGGGGTAATTTTATAAATTCAAAACTCATGAATATTTTTGTAATTTGAATTGAGGGTAGTTTGGTAATTTAAGATTCTGAGGATAATTTGTTGAATTTTAATGTCGAGGGCATTTTGATAATTTTATGGATTTGGGAATAATTTATTACGGATAAACGTCGTTTCGAGTTTATTAGTTATAATTGGTATTTACGGATAGTAATTAAGTTATATTTTTGAATTAGAAGGATTTACGAACGAGAATCAAACCGCAAACGTTGTCGATACCGAGTTCGAATATCTTCACTGTGAGTGGAATGACAAAATCTATTTTCCTTATAGTTTTATGATTTGAAAATATGGTAAAGCATATTTACAAGATGAGTTTTTAAAGACTCTGATTTAATAATTTTGTAGAAATGAATTTTTTCTGTGTATTGGTATTTATTGTTAAGAATGTGTATGATTAATGATTTTATTACTGATTTTGAGTATATGCAAAATAATACTTCAAACGAAAGGTAATGGATTTAAAGTATGTTGAAGGAGAAAAGGAAATGAGATTTTAAATGTGATTATATGTTTATGTCTATGTATATCATGATTTTTTTAAAAAAATCATTAGACATTATCCTTCTCCTCCAGATACAATGATACAGATAATATGATGAGATATGAGGTTTTTGGAGCCTGTTTGAACACACATAAAGGTTTTGGGCTGTGTGTTTGGGCCCACTCGCCTTTTGGGGGCATATGCATATGGTATGATGAATATAGAGATATAGATATTGAGATGTAGATGATTCAGATATTGAGATACAAATGATATAGATGATACATATGAGATATAGGCTTTTGGGCCCCGTCTGAGTACACACAGAGGCTTTGAATTGTGTATTTGGCGACTTTGTCTTTTAGGGAATAGATTATGTATGCATAGATATAATCAGATATGAGATGGTATTTCCCAATCTATTCGTATAGCTCCGAGGTGTGATTGTACACAGATACTACATCATTGCCGGTTTGTTGAGGTCTAGATAGGATAATATATGAGATGGTACTTCTCTATTTATCCGTGTAGCTCTAGGATGTGATTGTACCCAGATAGTATATCATTGCCCGTCCGTCGAGGTCCGGACATGATGAGATTATTTCCCTAGGTACTTGTTTGATGATAGTTTTCAGTATTCAGTATTCAGTATTGACATTATATGTGTTATGATTTTATTGATTTTATGCAGTATTATATGATATTGTTATTTCGGTGCATGATTTAAATTAAACAAGTTTATTTAAGTTCCTGTGATATTTTGATGAAATTGTGTTTAGAAATGATATAATTATTTTTAAGATTATTTTCAAAAACTACTATCCACTTATTGAGTTTATTGAGTTTTATACTCACTCCCTTTTTATTATATTTTTTCCCCCATAGGAGATTCGTAGGTATGACAGTAGACCCAAGAACAATAGATATTTTGGAATTATGACCACGTGATAGTATTATGAGTCATAAATGTATTTATTAAGATATTTTGGGATTGTATAATTTGATACATTTTGGTGATTAAGGATAAATTTATATATTTTATCTGATATTGGATAATTGAGTGATTTGGTATTTTGTTTGAGGAAATTGGTTGACGAAGTTGGTTGTATTTGGAATTATTTTTGGAGTGTTTATTTTTATTAATTGTAGATTTGATTATGTGATAATTATAGAGGAGACTTTATTGAATTTTCGGCAAAATCTTTATTAATTAGATTATGTCAAAATGAATATATAGAATTAGACAGACTCACCCTGTAGACTCGGGGCGAGTCGTGTCAACTAGTTGTATCTTCACTACCATTGAACCGTGGGAAATCAAGTTTAATTAGCCTTTGAACATATGACTGTTGTGTGTTGCCTTGACGACAACCCGAAGTGTTCCTAGATCGTCTCTGATCATGGGGAGGGGCATTAGAGTGTTCTCTTTCCTCTTGTTCTGTATTGGTCTTTGGTGGAGAATCTTTTGAATTAAGCTTCTTAAACAGCTCATTGATCTTCTCCAAAATTTGTTGTTGACTGGTCAAGAGAGAACCTACATCTAACTCTAACTTCTCCACCCTTTGATCCATGCCCATGCTCTGATATCACTGTGGTACGTACTGTGGTTTACTCTTTTTTTGTTTGTTGGAGCCTGTTGTGGAAAAGGATGAAACAACTGAAATTTTGTCAGGTTAATAAAAGAACCTATGACCTCAGGTAATTCTTTGATTACTTGAATGAAACTTCCCCTTCCTTTTTTCAATAATGCCATAGAATAAATAACCAAAATTACAACGTTCAAATCCCTTAAAAATAGCTAAAGAGTTGCAACTAATCCCTATTACAACCACTTTCTACAATATTATAGAACCAATCTGCAATAGAGTAGGGCTACAAGATATCCACTAACTTTTATAACTAATTATAAGAATTAAAAATAATAACTAAATCGAAACTTGTTAGTGCGGTTAACAATTGATTTGTTTTTTCAACAGAATGGGAGAATTAGATCAATGGATTTTCATACATCATCAAGCTATTTGCATGTTCAACTTACTGCTATGACAAATACTTGTAATATCCTAACTCCAACACTCTTAAGCCAAATAGAATGGCATAAGTATTAACTGTTAAGTGTTGGGCTAGGCTTGGTTGGCTTAAAACATTATAAAACAATTGTAAATAATAAAGTATTAAACTTTATAAATAATTTTATAACTTCTTTCATAAATTAAATTATGATTATTTTCTATTTTCAAATTTGACTATAAACCCCGAAAAAATAAAGAAAAATGATAAAGCACTCTAAGAATAACATAAAGGCGACAAATATAAGAATAGATCGTGTGGTGCTACAGTGTTAATTGAAAAAATATTGTCGATTTTTACATAATACTATACCACCGTATAATTTTACTGTTATTTTATCATCATTTTGTCAGATTGTTTCAATCAAATATCAATGCTCAAAAATAAATTACAATTTCGACTATAAACTGTAAAAGAATGAATTACAGTTAACTATCTATTTTAAATCCTGGTCATGAATATTAAAATCCAAGGTAAGAAATGAGTTCAAGCTTAGCTATCGGCTATCTCTACCAATTAACTAATTAAAATCATCGTGTATCTAGTGTATGTAGTGTAGTTAAACTCCACCAAAGTGAATTAAGTTGCCAACTAACATGTGCAAACCCACCCAGTTAACCTTATGACATGTTAATCCTTGTCAACTACTAATTTACTTTACAATGGCATTCCCCTGTAAAGCTGGCAAAATTTGATGCACCTATTTACTGGACCAAAACACTATATAAATAAATGGGTATTAAATGGGTTGGGTTTGGGCCGTCACGATTTTTTACTGTATCGGGTTAGGATTAAAGTTATTGACCTATTTATCATATCAATGACACAATTATATTTTTTATTCTAAATTAATTTGTAGATTCTTGTCATCAAAACTCAAATATTGGACATGATTCTCTTTTTTTTTTTTAGAAAAAATGAACATATACAAAATGTTTTATTTATAAAATTTTATATACATTTAGAATTTTAATAGTGTAAATGTGTAAAATATTGGTAGACACACATACACACATATAATACAGATTTTAATACATTAGGGACTATATTTTTTTGTTTGTTAGTGGCATTCTCACTTTGTTAAAGAGGAATTTCTTTATTAGAGAAATATTTTGTTGCTTTTGCTACCTTGAATAAAAGTTTCTTAATTAGATCAAGTTACATTATACTTGAATAAAATTGTGCAAGATACATTGAAAAAAAAAAGATGAAAAAAAATGATGATGAAAAAAAAAAAAAACTCTTGACGACTTGAGTAGTAATATACATTTTGATGTCATAAGGTTCATTCAATGGATTCATTCTTCTCATTTTTACCTCTTTTTCTTCCATAGACCTTTCTTTTTCATTCAATTCATTTAGCCCCATTGCGACCCTATTAAGACTCTTAGATTTTTGCATTTAATTCATGTTTTGTGGTTGAGATGTGATATATGAGCAAGCTTATGGTAATAGCATTCTTTGATTTGATTTAATAGCATTCTTTGATTTGATTTGAGTGCGTAAATAATACCCTAAACACTTTGAGTGCATGGAGTGAAATCAATGAGAGGGCTATTAAATTTTGTTGCACTTAGATTTTGAAAAGATTATCTTGGTGGTTGGGTGACTTTATGCTAGCTTCTAAGATTCTATGCTTTGAAATCCTAGTCTCTTAAATGTTGATTGACTTAAATCCTTGACGTGTGCTTGCTTAAGATCGTTTTTGGATGAGTTGGAATGAGAATTGAGTGAAGATTTGAGATTATTCTTGAGTTATACGCTTGAGGACAAGCATTATCTTGGAGTGGGGGAATTTGTTATAGTGCATTTCATGCACTATTTTTGCATTGTTTACTCTCTTTATTATCAATGTTTTGCACTTAATAGTTGTGATTTACTTGTGTTTTATTTTTGTAGGTGCAATTCTATTGAGTGATGCTAAATTAAGCTAAAAGATGATATTTGAGGATGAATTGACTTCTTGGAGAAATTCTCAATTTCAGAAGACGTTTGTTGATAAGGTGTGGGCGCGTGCTGTCAATTGCGGACTGAAAATTTTTATTTTAACGTGTTTTATCTTTTTATTACTCTTGTAATTTTAGATAATATTTTAGATATTAGTATCTTTATCCTTTTTAAGAAAACTATGAAAATGGTCAAAAAAGAAGGATTAAGGGATTTGGATAATTAATTATTTTTATTTTTTTTAGGGTTTTCTCTTTTTCTCTATGAGGAACTAAACTCATTTTTTTGGTTGAAGGTTAATGAAGCTTTGATTCACCAATACTGTGAGATCTTTCTTTTGCTTTTAATTGTTTTATTGCTTTTTGGGTATTTGTTTATTCTTTGAATTATTGTCATGATTATGTTTATTAATTAGATAATTGATCACTATTTAATTATCAATTTAATCTACTGCCAATTGAAAGATTCATCGTATGAAGATTTTGATGCTTGTGGCAAATAACATAGCAGTGCGTTGTGTTATGAGAATAAACAATCTAAATGAACCATCGTATACGTTTGTTAATTAGAATTTGGGTCTTTCTAATTTTCAGATTGTGAATTGATTAAATCCTATGATTGTATCTAGGGTTGTCTATTAATTAGGGGAATAACCAAAGATCGTACCTTGGTTATCGACTAATTAAGGAGAGACTGACTATTAGAGTGTCTTAGTAGCTATAACCGGTCCATTCATATGCACTAATGATTTATAGTTGTATCGATGATCAGTAGTCGAATCAAAGCTGAGTTAATTCCTTCAACCAAAGTTTTCCCATTTTGAATTACACTTTTAATTTGCATTCTTATTAATTTAAATTAATTTTCATTATTGTCAAAAATCCCCCAATTTACATTTTCATTTTAAAAAGGATTTAATAATTACCAGTCTCTGTGGACACGACCCTATTCAATCACTATACACAATTTTGTTTAAAGTATGTTTTTATATTTGCTGGCTTCGACACCCATCATTAATTTATAATAATATAAGTAAATTAAAACGAAATGAACACTTTCTCATTTTGGCGGGCAAAACTACTGCCTAAATGAAATATTTACTAAACATTGTTAATTTTTTTCTATAATTTTTTTTTAAAAAATCAATTTTTCATTAGACGTATAAATACTAAATAAGTGTTAAATAAAAAACTAGGGGCACAGCCGACCCTAATTTCTTGTCCTCTTTAATTCCAACTCTTCCCTTCTCCTCTCAACTCTCATTTTTCCTCCTTCACATGTGGCTATACTTTTTTTTTTTAATTAGTGTTGATCACTCTCTGATCCACACTCTCCACTGATTTTTTGTGTCGTCGCTCCTCAATTTCAATTCCATTCTCCACTCTTCAATGCTTGATCTGGTAGCCCTTTTTTTTTCTTTTGATATTTGGGGTCAATTTGCATAAAAATTGTGAATGTGAATTTTGGGCGAGCTTAAGGAGAAAGTTATAAATTTTGGCCTCTCCTTACTTATTTAATTGTTTAGGACTATGTGATTAATAATCTAAATAATTTTTTTAATAATTGAATGGTGGTTACTATTAGAGGTGGCAAAACGGGTCATCGGATCGTGTTCGTGTCGGGTCAAATTCGTGTCGTGTCAAATTTAGGTCGACCCAAACCTGACCCATTTAATAATCGTGTCAAAATATTGAGACCCAAACCCGACACGGAAAAATAATTGGGTTACCCAATAACCCGGTTAATATCTATATATTAAACAAAATTTACATCAAATGTTTATACGTTGTCATTCATACACGCGTACATACTTTATCGATATTATAAAATATACATATGTACCAAAATATTACACATTTATACTATTATGAATTATATATATATATAATATTATATATCGATATTATAAAATATACATGTCTACCAATAATTTACACATTTATACTATTGAAGCTCTAAATGTATATAAAATTTTATAAATAAAATACTGCGTTTATATTCATCATTTCAAAAAATAGAAATAAAAGAGAAATTATCTCCAATATTTGAGTTTTGATGATAAGAACGTGTAAATTATTTTAAAATAAAAAATATAATCGGGTCATTGATCGGGTAAATGGGTCAAGAACTTTAACCTTAACCCGAGACGGAAAAAAATCGTGTCAACCCGGACCCGACCCATTTAATAATTGTGTTAAATTCGATGACCCATACCCATTTATTCGTGTCGGGTGATCAGGTCGTGTTAAATTTTGCCAGCTCTAGTTACTGTTTAGCATTGAAGGGGCATCTATAGAATCCAAAAATGTTTTAACAAGTGATTTCCTTTGGAAGTTGGAAGCTTAAGATTTCAAGACGGTAAGTTTTCTCTATTTTTACTCATATTCATGCTCTGTCATTTTAATATTTAATTTGAACTACTTTGAATGGTATATATTTATAGAATGCTCTGTATTCTTTTGTTCTATTTACAAAATCTAGTGTTAAAAAAAGTAAAAAAGTGTGGTCTTTAGCATTCTGTTTGTGATACAAGATGATACCAGAACGTCATCAGTGTTCTGTTAAAGGTGGTTACTTACATCGTGATGGATAATTTAGGAGTGATGCCTGTGTCTACTATATCTTCTATAACTTTGCTCATTGAATTGAAAGTTAAGGATATGCGTGTGCTTTAGGAGTATCCATGAGATGAGAAGTAAAACTGTGTGAGATCAAGATCGAGTTTAGTAATAAAGCTGAGCTCACTCTTTACTGACTTTCTAAAGATCTCATCCTAAAAGGTCATTCATGGAAAAAATCAATCTCTTTTTCCTTTTTATTTTTAATATTTTTTCTTTTTCTTTTTTAATTGGAATTTCAGATTTTTTTTTTGCTTGATGAAATGTCTAAATCATATCATATGTGTATGTTTTAACCTAGTTCAAAGTTCTTTGTTTCCTATAAATGTTATAATTATAATTTTTTTTAATTTGTATTAAGTCTAGATCAACATTCTACTAAGGAAAAAAGAAAAGGAAAGAAAAACACAATAGATTAATAGATGTTATGATCTGTATTGTGAGGAGCGTTTTCATGTAATTCCTTAATTTTGGAATTATTTATAGCTCTAACACGTGCAAGATGGATTAGCATTCCATGTAGTGGTCATACACATCTTTATTATGCTAACTGATCTTTTCAATAGTTTTTTTCTTTATATCTCCCTTTGTATGTTCTTTGGCGATTAATATTTTTTATGCTGTGTATCATGCAAATATGTTTACTTGATAATCTTTTAAAAATTTAGTGTTGGTAATCAAAAGTCCAATATTTTATCCAGAAAAAGAAGTTGGATTACTCAGTTTATATTTTTTAGAAGTGTCCTTACTAGAGTATATTCATGCATAATTTTAATTTCTCCATGCGTAAATGGTAGTCAGTATTTTATTGTCATGAAATGAGTTCTTTTTCTTTACAGGGTCATTTGTCATCTTGCAATTCAAGCGATAAATGATCTTGTTAGTTCCTATTGAGTGGTTTTCCTCTTCGAATGTTCAGAGTATGGAAGTGGTAGCTATTGCAATTCAACTACAAAGGCTCCTGATTTTTTCTTTTTTAATTCTTTTCTCCTACGGTAAGGATTATTTCCTTTATTACACCTGAGATCTTGTGTATGTTTCATTTTATTCAGAGTGAACTTAGTTCAGCTTCTTCAAAAATTTCTAAAAGAGATACTTGTTTCCTTATCTGTTTGACTTATATATTATGATTTCTTTTCTTTTTCTTTGGGATAAAAGGACACTTATTTTGGAAAGGCACCCTGTAGATTCCTTTTAAAAGCAATTATTTTCAATTAATTTATATACTTTCTAATTTTTATTTATAAACAAATTGGCACAGTTAAGAGTTAATTAGACTAATGCTTAACCAAAAATTTTGTAATTTTTTTCATTTAAGCATAAAATGACATTAAATAGTTATATAATTTTCTTGCTGATTTTCTGAGCCATGATTGCTAATTGCAATGTTATAAGGTATGATTTTTTTTTTTAAAAAAAAAGATTAAATACTACTGAAATGATATGTTTTTCTCATTTTAGCTTGCATCATCTTTGAATTCGTGTTTGTGGATTTGTGACTTTCAGTTATCGATAAACTTTTTTAGTATTCATTTGGATTGTTCAATCATTTGGATTGCTATGAATGTTCAATCATTTGTCATTCAGAAGGATTTTGATCTACTTGTTACAGTGTTCCTTAATCACAGTAGTAAATAAAAATAAGACATGAAGTAATAATTTGTAACAGGAATGGGTATGGTATAAAAATAGATCTTGAACTCTTCTCATTTTAATTTTTATATCATTGTGGTTTTATTACCTAGGGATTGTGGAGTATTCAACTCCTGTTGTATTATTTTTAACCAATTGTTTATGTCTATATGTTTAGTTCTACTCCAGTGATGTTATTAATGGGAAATTCTATTAGTTTTCATGAAGATTCAGTTTGGTTGATTATTTTTGCCAATGTAATTGATCGGCAAATAAGAAATTGAAAAATTGGAGAACTTATTTAAGAAATTGAAAATTATGTGCCTTGTTCTTAGGAGACATGCATACTTGAAAAAGAATAACACTCATTAAATCATTATAAAAAAAATTTGAATATAATTATTATTTAAATGACAAATGAGCATAAATAATTAAATATGTATAAAGATCAAAAGTTAAGTATAGATGATCAAAATTAAATTTCTAAAGTTATGGATAGTTTTCGATTATGAACAAATGCCAACAGATGATAGCAGATAATTTAAACAAAAATTAAATATGCCAAAATCATGTTCGTGAATATTATTTATTTGCAAACAAATACCAACAAATCAATGAGTAAAAGACCGTTTAAAAAAGATTAACTAATTAAATATGCCAAAATCATATTAGAAATTTTTTATTTTCCGAATGCTATAATGGCCATAATAAACTTTTAAAAATTATTTAGCTAAGTCTTGAAAAATTCAAGAGCTTATCTTATAAATTGAAAATTATATACATGCTTTAGCAAAAAGAATGGTACTCATTATAAAAGAAAGAAAAAAAATTGTTGTTAACAAATCTCATGAGGCTTGATAGTAATAATAATAATTGTAGTAACAGAAAAAAATAAATACTAATAGTAGTAATAATACAAGTATAATATTATAATATTTGTAATTAATAACCTAAATTTTTGGTTGAAGTAATAAGAAATTAAGAAAACTATTTTTGAAAAGAAAATAGATTGGCAAAAATATTTACAAATTCAAAAAAAATAAATTCTTGATTTATTTTTGTTTAAGGTAAATAAATAGAATTATTTTAGACCAAAAGCTAAGTATAAATAAATTTAACTTAAAGAAATCTCATCAAGTCAATTGATCCCAAGGAAAAGAAAAAAAAAGATAAAATATTTTTATAACATATACTATCATAACTTTAAAAAAATAATTCTTTTGAAAAATAAAATTTTTGAGAAGCATAGCAATTGCATGCACTCTTACATATTATTTTTCATTTATTGTCAAAGTTTTGAAAAATTAAAGAAATTATTTTAAAAAGTAAAGAGAAAGATGGACAAAAATGCATTAATTTATTTCAAGGATAACTAAAATAACCAATTAAAATGATAAAATGAGAATAATATGTATAAAGACTAAAAGCTCAAATATATATACAATCAAATTTAAGAGTTCTCATGAACAAATTAAAAAAAAAAAGACTTAGATTATGGACCCAAAATATTGAAAATGATAAAGGGTTGCAATACAAAATTTTCAATATTATGTGGTAAGTTGATATTTGTTAAAATAGTAAGAGGTCAAATATAATTCACCTTATTGATATTATTGTTATTTTAAAAAAGTAATATTATTATTAGTTAAAAAAAATGACCTAGAACATGTACCTATAGTGTTGGAATATAATGAAAACAATATGAACATAAAACCATTATAAGTGTAAAATAGTAGGAATAACTTAACCTAAAAGCAGGAATAATATATTAAAAGGTTAAAAAATTATAACAGAAAGCATAAATTTATAAAGTAAACTTGAATCAACACTCAAAATATTGGAATATACTTGAATAAGTGGGGATACATAATAAAAAAATCATGGAAACAAAGCGGGAATTGATTAACGGAAAATAGGGATATCAAAAATAAGTTTAAAACATCTACTTAAAATATTGAAATTCAATGCAAAGAGTGGGAAATTAGAAGCAAAAAATGGTGGTAAAAAGGATGAAAGAGCTTAACCAAGAAGCTGGAACAACTTGACAAAAAATTGATAAATTTCAATGAAAAGTGGAGATCTAAAAAATAAACTTGAAACATTTACCCAAACCTTGGAATTCAATTAAAAAAGGTAGGAATATAGAACCAATGTGGTGGAAAAAAGAGTTGAAAAGGTTGACCCAATAGTTAAAACAACATATAAAGAATTTGATAAATTCCAAGAAAAAGTAGGGATTTTAAAATAAACTTGAAATATCCACCTAAAATATTGGAATTCAGTAAAACAAAATTAGGAACATAAAACCTAAAAGTAGTGGTAATAATAGTTGAAGAACTAAAACCCAAAAGTTGTAAGTAGCTACCAATAATCTGGAAAACTTCAACAATAAATAGGGATCTAAAAAATGAACTTGAAATAACTAAGTAAAATGTTAAAATTAAATAAAGAGAGGAGGAATATAGAATCAAAAAGTGGTGGAAATAAGCGTTGAAAAGCTTAATCTAAAAGTTGGAAAGATTTACCAAGAATCTGATAAAGTCCAACTGTAAATAAGGATTTAAAATAAACTTGAAATATTTATGCAAAATGTTGGAATTTAATCAAAAGAGTAGGAATATAAAATCAAAAAATGGTGGGAACAAGAGTTAAAGAGATTAACCCATAAGTTGAAATAAATTATCAAGAATTTAATAAATTTCAACGAGAAATACGTATCTAAAAACTAAACACCCAAAATGTTAGAATTCAATAAAAAAGAGTAGGAATATAGAACCAAAATGTGGTGAGAAAAAGAGTTAAAGAGGTTAATCCAAAAGTTGGAACAATGTATAAAGAATTTGATAAATTACAATGACGAGTAGAGATCTCAAAAATAAACTTGAAATATCCAGAAAAAATATCATAATTTAGAAAAAAAAAGTAGGAATATAAAACCAAAAAGTGGTTGTAACAATAGTTGAAGAGTTTAACCTAAAAGTTGTAAACACCTATCAATAGTCTGATAAATTCCAATGGTAAATAAGGATTAAAAAATGAACTTGAAACATTTGTGTAAGAAATTGGAATTCAATGAAAAGAGTAGGATTGTAGAACCATAAAGTGGTGGAAACAAGAGTTAAAAAGCTTAATCTAAAAGTTGGAAAGACTTGCCAAGAATTTGATAAAGTCTAACAGTAAGTAGGAATTTAATAAATGAACTTGAAACTTTCACAAAAAATGTTGGAATTTAAGGAAAAGAGTAGGATTATAGAATCAAAAAATGATGGGAAAAAGAGTGAAAGAGCTTAACCAGAAGTTGGAATGACTTGACAAAAATTTGACAAGTTTCAATGAAAAGTAGAGATTTAAAAAATGAACTTGAAATATTTACCCAATGGTTGGAATTCAATAAAAAGAGCAAGGATATAGAATCAAAATTTGGTGGGAGAAAGAGTTAAAGAGGTTAACCTAAAAGTTGAAACAACTTACAAATAATTTGATAAGTTTTAATGAAAAGTAGAGATCTAAAAAATAAACTTGATATATTTACTCAAAATGTTGGAATTCAATAAAAATAGCAAGAATATAAAACTAAAAATGGTGAAAAAAATAAGTTGGAACAACTTATTAAAAATTAGATAAAGTCTAATAGAATGTAGAAACATAAAAAGTAAACTTTAAATATCAATCTAAAAAGTTAGAATTTAATGAAAAGAGTAAAAATATAGAACCAAACATTGATGGAAAAATAAGTTGAAACAACTTACTAAAATTTAGATAAATCTTCACTGAAAATAGAAATTTAAAAAGTAAATTTGAAACATACATTATAAATGTTGGAATGTGATCAAATAAGTGGGAATATAGCTATTTTGTGATATACTTATAGTGTTTTTTATAGTTTCGTACACCATTTATTAATTTTAAATTATTACAATCTTTTGCCTCATTTAATTACAATTTTATCATTCTTTCTATTTTTTTCAAAATTTTTTCACATTAAAAACAAATAAAATTTTAACTTTTATGATATTAACCGGTTAAAAACCGGTTGTGGGCAAGCGTTGTATGAGTTGCAGCGCTGCACTGTAGGTAGACTCAAAAACTCGGGTCATATTAAATCGCGTATCAGGATCTCGGATTGATGGGAAAAATTATATACTAATGTGCCAGGTAACACATATCATTGGCCAAGTTACAAAATTCTGTAATAAGTAACAGACTGTTATTCTGGTTCGTCGGATTAAAAGTCAAAAATTGGACGGATGTTGATCAATTTAAATATATTTTTGTTTCTTAATGAGCAGATTTTTTTTCTAGTGACTTTAAAGTGATATTGTATTTGGACATTAACAGTTTTGAGTTCAAAGATACAGATTGGGTAAGCATTTAATTGTAGCAGTTCATTTGTTCTCGGACTTGTCAGTTAGAAATTTGAGAAGCTCTGTTATTGAGCCTGTTCACTTTGCTTGCTATGGTCAAAGTTCTTTGTAAATATGTATCAGTATATTTTAAGCGAGGATCCAATTGCAGAAAGGGAATCGAAGCTTCTCATGAGAATTGATTCTGCAAAATCATATTCATATATCCTTTAAATTTTCCTTCTTTGTGTGATGATGGTACTAATTTTAGGGAAAGATTGCAAAGAAAGCAGGCTTCTCATGGCGGATTTCTTCTAGCTTCTTCAGAACAGCATATATTTATGTCCTTTTCTCGTTCAATTGAAACAGATTTTGGGTTAAATGGAACCTTTTTTTGGCTACCCTCACCTAACCAAATTTTGTCTTTACCAATTTTTGACTGCGTTTGAGATTGAGGTTAAGTAACTATACCTTTTAAGCTACAGTACTAAAGTATTTTGTAAACACTAATTATTGTAATTTAAAAGTTATGTTAATATGATTTTTTATTTGTATAATAGAAAATCTATTATATTTTTAAAAATTTTATCATAATTATTATTTAAAATTTACATTTATTATATATTATTAATTTTTATTTCATAATTATAATTTTTTATTATAAGAACTCCTTAATCCAAAACAAGATCTTAAGGTGGTCACTAAAAATTTAGTTAAAATGTTATCCTCACCGTTGTTTATAAAGCAACTCATTCCCTAATCAATTTATTTGATTTTCCTGCCAGCAGTTGAAAGTGATTTGACCATTAAATGTACTTCCCTAGATAAATTGCTTGCTATTGACGCGGAGATAGACAACCTGATACGAGACAAGCTGTTCAGTGATGCTCTGGAACATGGTAGAGTTGTGAGTCTCATTAATTTTTAAATAATAAGTTTTGTGGGTTTTGTAATGGGATTTTGATTTAGTATCGGAGCTGACATTTTGTTAATCTTTTAAAAAGATATAATTATTAATTATTAGATAAGAATAAATATAAAATTAATTAAATCTTAATTACATATTGCTATATATACACGTATAACAAAAAATTATAAAGAGTTGAATATAAATCAGTTCATCACTAGATCCGATATAATAACATCTAATAGTTGGGATTCATTACTCTCCCAGATATCAAAACATTATTGAGCGGATTGTCTCATGCAAGTTTTTCGATGAGTTGAAATAGATGACCTGTAATTTTAGGGTCTTTTGTAATCTGTACCGTAGAGACATGAAATGTTGAGTAGAGTCGAACGTGTGTATCACACATTTGAGAAGGGCCGATCGGCGGCTCAGGTAATCGCCAGTTACATAACCAATGGAATTAAATAAAGAATGGGACTGTTGGCACCTCTTTAAATATCTCTTAACACTCATTTTCTCAATTAATTCTATTAAAATATTTTAAAAAATTATAAAATTCTTTTAACACCTTTATTAATGACAAAAATATCTTTAACATAAATTCATTTGTATAAGATCCATTGTGTAATTTTTATTATTAAACATCATTTTAACAATGGAATTTCTACCATTCGAAAGAAAAAAATAATAAGTTTTTATTCTCTCCATTGTAGCCACTAGTGGTAAATTTTTTACTCGAAAATTAGAGGAAAAAACAACTTTTTTAATTTCTAAAATGTTAGATTTTTCTAAGGGGAAAAAATTATTTGACTTTAAGTGGGGGTTTATTTAGAAATTGTCCTATTATATAATTTTAATAAAGGTTAAAATTGTAAAATAATTAAATGAATTTTAAGAAGTATTTGTTGGGTGCCAATAGTTCCACTCTTAAATAAAAGCGATTGGTGACTTTTGTTATGTTGGCAAAAAATAGTGGTAAACATAATTTAAACGTGTCAAGTGGAAAGGATTATCATTTGATTTTCTCTTGAGTAAAATTCATTTAAGTGATTGGTACTTAATAAATTAAAAAATAAAAATACTTAGACCTTAGTTATACATTAGTACTAAAAAAAACTGGTTATATAAGGTTTTTAAATATTTAGAAGAACTCAAATTAGAAGAGGATCCTAATCCAAAAAGAAAATGAGTAGTTAGTTGGGAGAACAATTATGTAAGTAGAAGAAAGGACCTTTAAAATGATTTTAAAAAAAAAGTTGGACAATTGGCACCACTTCATTAATATCACAAAACTCTTATTTTGTTACAATTATATTTAAAGACAAATTTAAATAAATTAACCAAGCTTGTAGTTCTGTACTTTAACTGCTGGCCATCTTAGACAAGTAATTGCTTTTCGAAGTTTACTAAAAGAGTTGGATTATTGGCACACTTCATTAATCTTATAAAGCTCATATTACAATTATTTTTAAGGACAAATATAAATAGGATTAACCCCATTTATATTTTCTTTTTCTCTTCAATTTTATTTTGCTGGCACAATATAAATTTCATTCATTATTATTAAAATAATTCAAATTTAAGAAGTAATCCTCCAAGCAAAAATAATATTTTTGTAATGTACATAGCAACAAAATTAGGATACAACATAGTGGCAAAATAAATTAAATAAATTTCACCTCACTATAAAAAAAATATTTTAAGGATTCTAAACTAATTATTCTAGTCAAAGTTTACAAATACGATAAAATTGTATTAGACCCATAAACTATTCATTATTTTCTAAAGTTTTTCTTACTTTTCTTTTAGATATTTTTCTTTAAAAATTAAATAATAAAAAAGGTTTGAAGAGAAGAATTCAATTATTAAGACTGAAAGAGTAAGAAAGTTATTAAAATTTGCAAGATTTATAAATGAAAAGAGTGTTTATTTAGAAAAAGGGTATTTTTCCCATTAAATGAAATATAATTAAAAAAGGGGTTTCGAGAAGATTCTAGAAAGGTGCTAATAGTTTGACTCTTGCTAAAATGTTGCTAACTTGTTTATCTATGATCATGATTTTTTCATGCATTATTCTTTTTGAAGTATCGGATTTGTTATTTAATTGGTTAAACGAAACTCATTCCCTAATTAATTTATTTGTTTTATAATAATTTCATTGTAATTTCTGTTTATCTGCATACTCATATGCACTTTTGAATTTGATTTCATCCTTGCTATCAACTCAATCAAGAAGCCTATGTAAATTAGGCTCATTAATTCTTTTTGTATTTTGGCTTTCCTTGTATTGGCTCATTTATGTCCCAACAAGATTTGTCCGTTGTTGGAAATAAAATTTTTAGGATTTAAAGTAATGAAAAATTCTATGATATCATGATTAAAATTACGGCATCAATATCATAATAAATAAAAATTTTATAAATTACACGTAAGATTAGTAAATGAAAAGTAAAATAAATAAATTAATATAAGAGTGGTAAATTGGCGCTTTAAAATTACAAACAAGACAAACACTTGTAAAAATAATATAAGAATTGTAAATCAACATTAAACTTATTTAATTTATTTGAGCAGAGAAAAAAGTTCTCATCAATTGAAAACAGAGAATTTGTATTAAAAAAAATTGAAATTAGTTTCACTAAATTGGTTTAACTATAAGTTTTATAGTCATAGTAGGACATTTATAAACTTTTTTTTTTCATTTTCTATCATTGTATTTGTTTACCATACAAGATAATTGAGCAAAATTAATTTTCATGATGTTGATCAAGCTAAAACAAAATAAAAATATATTCTTATATTACTAGATGTCTATAAAATATCAACAAAATTGGATCTAATTTAGTTTTATACATATTTCTTATGGTTTCAAACTTTGCTTCTTATTTATACTAAAAAATCATTTGGAATTGCTGTTGAGGAGGTTTAGAATGATGTAAAATCAGTTATCTTGTAAACAATTTTGAAAAATTAAAAATAAAAGTTTTCCAAAATTTGATTTTGAGAATAAATTTTATCCTCAATAAAATTTTACACATATCATCACATGTATTACATAATGAGTTTTATTTTGTATATGTAAATTTTTTTTATTACTCTTATAATGTTTACTCATTTTACATTTCATTTACAAGTCTTCTATTTTATTTATATAATTTGAATATTTTTTTACACTTAATATTGATTTACAAGTTCTATATTATCTTTGTAAATTTATGTTATGTTTACCAATAATACATCATTTTACCACTCTTATATTAATTTACTTGTTTTGCATTCTAGTTACAAATCTTAAGTTTTGTTTGCTTAATTTATATTTTATTTTATACTTAATATTGATTTACAAGTTTTATGTTATATCTATAAATTTATGTTTTATTTACCAATAATATGCCGTTTTACCACTCGTATGTTAATTTACTTATTTTACATTCGATTTATGGGTGTTATATTTTATTTACTTAATTTATATTTTATTTTACACTTAATATTGATTTATAAGTTTTATGTTATATTAATAAGCTTTGGTTTTATTTACCAATGATACATCAATTTACAACTGTTATGTTAACTTATTTATTTTATCTTTCATTGATCAGTCTTATGTTCCATTTGCATCATTTATGTTTTATTTTACACTTAATATTGATTTGCAAATTTTATATTATATCTATAAGTTTTTGTTTTATTTACTAATAATACATCAATTTACCACTCTTATGTTGTTTTACTTGTTTTACCTTCCATTTTACAAGTCTTATGTTGTATTTACTTATTTTATGTTTTATTTTACGCTTAATATTAATTTTACAAGTTTTATGTTACATCTATAAATTTTTGTTTTGTTTACTACTATTGCAACAATTTACCACTTCTATGTTAATTTACTTATTTTACCTTCTATTTACAAGTCTTATGTTTTATTTACATAATTTATCTTTTGTTTTATACTTAACATTGATTTACAAGTTTTACATTAAATTTGCATGTCTTATGTTTGATTTACACTATTTGTGTTAAATTACGGTATTGATGCTGTGATTTTAGTTACGACATTATAGAATAACCCTTAAAGTAATGGAATAGAATTTTACATTTAATAATGAGTGTCTTTTATAATTTTTAGAGTAATTGTGTAATGTTGGTTTATAATAGATTATCCTCAATAATAAATTATATTATCAGTATTACAACTATTTTTGTAATAAATTATTTTATTAAAATAAGAGTGTTCATAGTAGTTTTTATAGTACAAATATCTACATCCTCACATGAATTATTATTTTTTTTTCTACACATGGTATATAAACTTTTAAATCTAATGAAAGTAATGTAGCACATTCCAACTTCCATGACCTTCTTACTTTTAATCTCTGAAATTTTTAGTCTCTCTCTGTAACACCATTTTTTTTTATGAATTTTAGATTATAGAATTTTATTTTTTTTATTAGAATATATAAGTGGCACTATTACCCTCACTAATAAGGATTACTCATAGTGTAATTTTATAAAATACTTATAATTTTTCAAAACCTACTAGGATTTCTTAGGACTCCCTATAAATTCATACTTTTCCCTCTTCTGTAACCCTAAGTTCACAACATTTTCTTCTATTCTCTGCTTTACTCTCTCATTCATACTCTAAGATTCAAACCTTTGATTAGAGAAGAACCATAAGGATTGGTAAGTTCTACCCTCTCTATTCTCCACATGTTTTTTATCTTTCTATTAGGGTTTTTATTTGCTTAATTTTAGATTGTTACAGACTGATATGCATGATTTAGGATGAGTTTAAATTGTGTTTATGGTTTTGATTTATTGTTGAGTTTTGTTTCTTAATCCTAGACACAATAAACTTACTAGATAATTCTGGACAGCATGAATATCTCATAATTAAACATGTATCTTACGAGTGATTCTTGGAACGAACCTTATCTTCCTGAAAACTAGACACGTAGTGCTTATGGAATAAATTTTGTTTCGTAAAGTTTGAGTTCGTTTTTGATTTTACATGGATTTTCGAAACAGACACTGCTGCACTGGAAAAGTGCGATTTTAACAGAATGACTGTCTTCATAAAATTATTTGGGGTATCAAATGAATTCAGAAAATTCTGGAATTTTAAAAAACGATTTATATGTTTGTCTAGTATTTCCAGTTTTAATTTCGAAATTTTCAGATTAATGTATGATTTTATAAAAATCTCGGAATCCATACTGTCCAGTTAAGGCTCTGCAAGACAGTTTTGAATTTATTAAGAAATAATTAGTTTTAAAGATGCTTTTGAAATCGGATCTTCTTGAAACTTTTATGTGAGATACCAATGGATGTCCAGACTGGTTCTGCAAAATATTGTGTCTTTCAAATTTCTAAATTAAGAGTTAAAATTCAGAGTAATAGCCCTGTACGGGTATGAATTAGGAAAATTAGGAGGTTAGAATAAGTTGTTAATAGGATTTTCTTGTAATTGTTAAGGTGTTTGAGGCTGTTGGAGACGTAGAAGAGTTTAGATCATTACTTTTGTCGAGGTAAGTAATTTCATTCTTAATGTACTAGATACGTATGATTATTATGATACTATTGTAAGTAACTTTATTCCTAATGTACTAGATAAGTATGATTATTTTAATACTAGTATAAGTAAATGGGTTTTTATAGCTCTTTGAAAATCAACTATTTTTCATAACAAAATTAGTTTGTGTAAATGTTTTCAAATATAAAAATTATGTTATTATTATGGTTTCAATAAAATATTTCAAATGCTTTTAAATATATAATTTATTTTGTTATATGATTACGTTTTATGATTTTGTTTATAAAATATTTTGCAAGCCCAAATTATTATTATGGACATTTATGAATTTGATACGAATGTTTTGTGTCTGTATACTATTTAAATTATTTATGATTGTACGGGGGCCGCCTCTTGAGACTATATGGGGGCCACCTCTTGAAGGCCAAAGCGCCGTAAAGTACCACATACAGTGCAAAGTGTCACGTACAAGTTATTATATATGAAAGACTGATTTAAATATTTTGGCTCATTGTCCGTAGTTATTCTGATTCTGATTCTGATTGTATAATACGATACATATATGTTCTGGACCAAGATCTTGGTTTTTACATTACGAGTGTGCATATGATCTTCCTTCGACTCTTTTACGGCCGGGTCACTGGGACTATAGGTGACACTATGTGACATGAGCTAACTTTGGCTTCTCTATGCTATGTACTATATGATATGATTTCTTGTATGAATTATGAGCTTTTGATATTCTGAACTGTTTAGCGAAGTTCTGTCTTTCTGTTATAATATATATGTTTTGATAAAAAATGGGGCTTGTAATACTTTCGGTACATAATAAGCGTAGTGTGTTAAGAATGGTTTTACTTACCGAGTTGACGGCTCACCCCTCGTCATTACTTTTTGCACATTAAGTATCTTGTTGAGAGGTGTGCTATCATTGGAGTTAGAGATTCGTTTCATATTTCTAATTATGAGAGGAAGATAGACTTTTGTTCCTTTTAATTTATTTGTTTATGAACTTGTATATAAGAAGTTTTGAGACATTTGTTATACCTATGTCTTTGAGAGAGACATCTTTTAGAGTTGGATACATGAATTTGTGGATTTATTGATTAAAGTATTTGAGGTTTTTCAGTTTGAGATTTTTTTTTGTGTAAAAATTTTTTATTAGTAGGTAACCTCCTTCCTCACGTGCTTCACATGTGTTGGGTTTGGGGTGTTACACTCTCCCCCAATTTCTAAGAAGAAAGAGATTCAAAGTGGAGATAAAAGAGATAAAATTAATAATATGTAGTGTGACCACTAATTTATTTTTAAAATGAAATTTATGTCAGCTTCAATCTAAGCCATTGAAATGACTGTGATCCAAGGCTAAAACTTGTGTCTGAATTTGTATTTAAATTGTGATTAGGATTCTCTTCTAATATGAGCTCTCATAAACTTTTAAAAATTTATGTTTTTAGTACCAGTATATAAATGAAACTTAATCACTTTTATTTTTTATTTATTTATTAATAACTAATCACCTAAATGAATTTTGCTGAGGAGAAATATCAGATTGTAAGAGGAATTTGTTTTTAATTGTTTTTTGCAGTGGATGAAATCTCTTCTCCTCAATGTCATATCCTTATATTTTTGGTCGTCTTACTGGGGCTCTCGTTGGCGTTGTGGGTGCAAATGTTCAAGGCCAAAAACACACTCTACAAATATATGGTCTTTTCTCGTAACCACAACCATGCACTGTTATGCATGTTCAACTTACGTGAAGTCTCGACTTCATTGAGAAAATTCTTCCCAGTTCTGGAGCCTTGTTGCAGTTGCCTCAGGATATGTATCTGCAGCCTCTTTAGTCTCGACATTTGTCCCATGCACCGATATTGGTCACATCATTTTGTACACTACATGGATTGGCGCTACCATTATTAGTGTTGTGTATCAATATGGCACGTTGTTTATGGAAGCTTCTCTTTAGCTACAACTAACACTACCAATCTAGAAGGATTCTTCTTCAAGTTATTGTAAAATCTCTTCGTCTTAATATTATATATAGGAATAACCTTCATGTAGCATAAAAGTTTTTAGTCTCAATTTAGATCAATTACAAATAAGAATAAATTTTATATTGTAATAAATTATAATTTTTTTAAATTCTATCTTATTAAATTCCATCTTAAGAAATTTACCTCTATATATTAATAATTATTTGTATATGACAAAAAAAATACATGATATGCTATATTAAAGATTTAAGATAAAACATATTATTTTTCTTTGTTATAATATATGGTATTTATAAAATTTATATTGAAAGAGAAAAAACATTAAAAAAAATATAAACGTTTTGACTTTCAAGATGATTTTGTATATTCACGATTCTATATATTATGTACTTATTTTTTTAGACTAACTCTTAACTCTTTCATTAATGTCTATAAAATGGATGTCTAAAACCAAAATGTTCATCCGTACTGACGAGAGTCTAAGGACTAAGGCCCATAACGAGGTGTAGACTATTGCCCTGATTAAAGTTAAATGACCAATATACCCTTGATATTTAACTGTGTAATACATAATGGCGAAGGGTATCTTAGTCATTAGATGGGGTTAGGACCTACTTGGGACGAATACAAAACTAAGGTCCTTATTGGAGAAATCTTGCAAATTGATGCGCAAGTTCGCCATCTTCCTTGATCCTTACCGTTTCAGCGGAAAATTTATTTCAATGCAGTGGAATTAATCCGAAGGAAAAGAAAAAAAAATGGTTGGTATGTGGAAAACTGGAAATTATACTGGAAACGTTGTCGCTTTCTTGCATAATTGCTGTGATTTATTTGTTCATTTTATTTATGTTGTGTATTTATACTGGGTTTTTAGGGTCACAATCAGAGAGAGAAGACAAGGTCTCATTGGAGCTCTCTGAAGAAATTCTTCAGAGCATGGAAGTGGGCTTGTCTTTTAGAGATTATGTGGGAGGACCTTCTAATAATTTTTTTTTTGAGAAACATACTTGATTTGCGTTTTAAGTGTATCTGTCTGTTAATTCAGTGTGTTTTTGTATTTATTTGTGTTTCAACAGAATGGGAGAATTAGTTCCATGGATTTTCATAAATCGTCGAGTTATTTGGTGACTGCTAGTGATGATGAATCTATACGTCTGTATGATGTCACTGCTGCCACGTAAGTTGATCCTCTGTTTCTTAGGATTTATGTTGTGTCTTTGGAAGTGCTCATAACTAAGAAAGGGCTTTTGAATAAGCGTAAATAGCTGGTTTAAATTTTGCAATAGTTGTTTGAAATTGCAGAAAGAATTGTCTTTTGAAATCAAAGGAACCCTTGAAGTGGTTTTCTGGGAAAGTGCTTGATATCTGCTTTTGTAGGTAGCACTTCTGGATTAGGAAATCACTTCTAGTGCTGTTTGAATAAGTGCTTCATAGATGTTTCAAACTGATTTTACTCAAGGGTACTTTCTGTTAAAACACTGCTGAGCTGAATGTATGCTCTGCGTGATTGATGAGCTAATAAAAGTTGCTGTTTTCCTAAGGTAGATAAAAATTTTTTTTGAGATGGGGGGAAAAATGGACCCTCAGAGTAGCTTTTGGGGAAGTACTTAAGGGAAATGTAATTCATATGTTTTTCAAGTACTTTTGAAAAAAAGGCCTTTTTTGTTCCTGATAAGCTCTTTCTACAAGAGCACTCCCAAATGCACTTTAGTTGTCTTAGCTGAGCTTGTGATAGTTGGTATTACAATTGTTACTGAGACCCTTGTATGAATTTCAGATGTTTGAAGACAATTAATAGCAAAAAATACGGCGTGGATCTTGTTTGTTTTACTTCTCATCCTACAACAGTCATATACTCTTCAAAGAATGGTTGGGATGGTATGTTTAACGGAACGTGTGTGTTTTGTATGTTAATGGATTACTTTATCAAGCGCTTATTTGAAACGTTCATTTATTCAGAATCTCTACGGCTTCTTTCCTTGCACGATAACAAGTACTTGCGTTATTTCAAAGGTCACCATGACAGGTATATTTCTGACATGTGGTGATATATTCTCAAATAACCGATTCTTGTAAATGTTTTGTAATTATTATTAACTGTATATATGTTTTGTTGCTTTCTAGGGTTGTTTCACTTAGCCTGTGCTCATCCAAAGATTGCTTTATCTCTGGTTCTCTTGATCGAACTGTTCTGCTCTGGGATCAACGGGCTGAGAAATGCCAGGTGGATATCATGCCATGCATAGTCGCATCCGAACTGTTTTTTTCCTCTCCCCCTTCCCAATTTTCAATTGTATTTATGATCTCTGTGGGCAAATCAGGGTCTTTTGCGTGTTCAAGGAAGGCCTGCTGCAGCATACGATGATCAAGGGCTTGTCTTTGCAGTTGCCTTTGGGGGCTACATAAGAATGTTTGATGCTCGCAAGTATGAGAAGGTTAAAATTAATATCTATGAATATTTTGGAAGTTTATATGTCGTGGTACTTTTAGCATGCACTAATTTGGTTAAGTTTGAATACTTTTAGGGTCCTTTTGACATCTTCTCTGTTGGTGGAGATGTATCAGATGCTAATGTCGTAAAGTTCAGCAATGATGGGAGACTTATGCTTCTGACCACCATGGAAGGACATATTCATGTGCTTGACTCATTCCGAGGCACACTTGTGAGTTTGCCTTTTCTTTCTTCATCTCCCAAATGTCCAAATGTAACATATCGTACATATTTATCCCTCTATACTCTGGAATCTCTGCTAATTAGGTTCTGTTTACTGTTGTTTTTAGTTATCCACTTATAATGTGAAGGCAGTTTCTCGCAATTCCACACTGGAGGCATCTTTCAGCCCTGAGGGAATGTTTGTTATATCAGGTAGAGTTTCTCCTTTCAGTTCTTAGGGCACAGTGACTTGGATATTTCACTAATATTTGCTTTTGGCTGTTTTGATATTTTATATTAAGGTTCTTGCATTTCTGCTGTATATAATTCTCAAATAAATTTCTTATCACCTTGTTGGTATTTTGAAATGCACAACTTGAAATGTTGGGTATCAAGCTTGTTTCCACAGAATTCTTTGCAATAAATGGATGTTCTCTTTTTCCTTGACTTGCTGTGAAACCCACTCCTATCCATGCATTTCCAAATGCATGCGTATTTTCATCTGGTTGTGCTTGTTGATGAAATGAATCAATGAAATGCTGAAATAGTGAGTGCACTGTCACATGCGGAAGCAGCCCAGCGTGGCCAAGTACCTCTCTCATTGGTTTTATGTGATACAATTGGCTTGTACTCTTTATGCTAATTTTACTTTCTTGGTTTTGGAAGGTTCTGGTGATGGTAGTGTGTATGCTTGGAGTGTACGGAGCGGGAAAGAGGTATGATAAGCAGAATTCATTGATTCTCATGCCTTTTGACCACTTAGAATTCAAGGGGATGTTATTTCCTCTGCATTGACCGAGTCATAGTATTCATTGTCTTCTAGGCAAACCAACAATGCTTTTGATTCTACATTTGAGCATGTACCGTAAGTACCAGTTTGCATGAGTTCTATGTCCAAATACTATATTCTTTTGACGTTGGTATTGTTATTATGTAAACATTGTCTGGTTTTGTTTATTTTTCTTGTCAAGGTTGCAAGTTGGATGAGTTTTGACACGGAGCCTCCTGTCATAAAATGGGCCCCTGGAAGTCTCATGTTTGTTACCGGATCATCTGAGCTATCATTTTGGGTTCCTGATCTTTCTAAACTGGGAGCTTACGTTGGAAGGAAGTAAAGTTTCTAGCATTCAGCACCCTTATAACTTCTTGAGTATCTGAATATTGATGTCTATTTGTTGGCGGCAAGTGAACTTGTTTGTGTCAGAAGCTACACTGATTATGTAAGGAGCTGTTCAATTTCCGGTCGTAGTATGTATATGCATCTAACTTACCTGCTAGCAGGATTTCTTCTTACATGTACAGCTAGGGGTGCATGAATTGAACTACTAGGATGATACGCTCTATCAAAGCCCTTCCTAACCACCCTGGCAAAGGTTCCTTTCAGTTTGCCCTCTTCCTAGTTCTTTGGCAGGTAACAACATGAGCAATTACCTCGACTATGAGGCCTCACGTGGGCACTGCCTGGGCAGCTTTTTGAAAAAACTAGGAACTTTTTTTGTTATTGACATTTGTAACATGAAAAGTTAGTGACTGGATTACTTAGTATATATTACCCGAAAAGAGTTTATCAAGCTTCAACCATGAGTCCGTGATATCAGAACTGATTCACAGAAATTTGCCTCTTCTTTAGCCTTTTTGTTAACTCAATGAGCCTGCTTTAGCAGGGTAAAAAGATAAATACTTATTTGTTGATAAAAATTTCTCATGTGCATATTAAGAAAGAAGAGGATAGAAATAAAAGCAGAACACAATGTTTCTCATGGTGTAGATGTGATTGGTTCTCTTGTTCTTTTTTCTTCTCTTTTGTAATCTTGTCTTGTCTGGTGCAAAATTGAATTGATTGCATCATAGACCAGTTTCCATTAACCAAATATTGTTAAACAAATATATTACCTCACGTACAAGAAAAGAAGACCCTCCAAAATAAGTAATTGCTTAGAATAATCCCCTAACAATAACACTCACCGCAAAAGAAATTTGTATCTTACTCCAGCATTTTGATTAAGCAAGCTATACCAACCAACTCGATTAGTAAACTAAGATTGGTCTACCAACCTCGAAAGGATTTGAATCAGATCCATTTTATCTTCGTGCTAACAACTTATGAAAATGTGGTCTTTAAGTTTGTTCAAGGCACACCAATATAAGTCTCTCAGTTTCACGCTGCTTCAATGCATCAAAACATTCAAAACTTATACAAATGTTTTAAAGTGTTTTACAAACTATGAATGGAAGACCCCTCCAGCATCCCATACAAAAAGTTTGTCCTTTTCCCTTAAGACAGTAATTTATGAAAAAAATTTCATCTAAACGACCATTATATTTACTACAATTTATGATTTGAACGGTACCGGGACCGCCAGAGGAATGGGTTTTCTGAACAAAGCACGGCCACTGAAGCCTGCAAAAGCAATGGAGGCAAATGAGAATCAAGAGCTCAGGACATTTTATGAAAACCATAGTACATTTGCAGAAAATGCTGAGGAGAGAAGCAAAATCTTAGCAATTGAAACCAAGAAATATATGGGGTGAATCATCATAAATACCTCAAATACGAGGAACTCAGATTCTAAAAATCAAAAGTGTCAGTCCCGAAGTCCAAGTTCAACCTCAAGTTCATCATCCTCTTCGAACAACTTCAAAAGACGAGCATACTGCTCTTCTCTTTTCTTCTTTTGCCATAACTTGAAGAGGAAAAAAGAAAATAATCCCACTGCCACAAGCCCAAGTAATATGATGCCTACCTTGGCCCCAGTATTGCTCCTGGAAGTATGATGAGCTGCAGACTGTTTTCCATTTTTTGCACTTGATGAGTCATCGGAAAAGGCTGAACAAAAAAAGAAAGATGTTGAATATAAGCTAACAATCTTAAAATAATTAACAACACCATATAAGCAGAGAAATACTCAATTCTCGTGCTGGAGTAAGTAATTCAAGAGTGGGGATCATGCCTATGTGAACTCTTTCAAAAGAAAATGAAACAACGATCCAATTTATTTATTTCACCCACAACTAAGTCCCAGACACTAACAGAGCCAAGTTCCTAGAAGAGGCAAAAATAGTATGGTTGCATTGGCCTCACAGGTTCTGTTAACGGCTGCTTATACAAAATCCAAGCAATCTGGTTATATCGCAAATCATGCATTTAATTTATCATAATGGTAAAAGATCTGATAAGCTAATTGAAACACACTTCACAGCTTTCCCAATTATGCTTGTAAATCAACACTTGGGATATCAATGTTGGAATTCTTAGTTAGCGCAATTCGTCACAAAACATTCTCTTATAATGAATTGTGTAAATGATTCAAGCACCACATACACAGCATATTACAGAAAAAATAAAAATCATATAGAGAAATATTTATGTACATACTCAATGCCACATTCTCAAAAATTTGTAGCTGGACCGATCCAAGAACAAAGTTTACCGTAAACTCAGACTGGAATCTCTTCCTCTCGTGTCTTAAGAACTCGACTAATAGATGATTTCACTTTTTCATTCTCACCCATCACTTTCCTTCTCCTACAACTCATTGCAATTCATATGTTCTAAGACAACTAGAAACATTCTTATAGCTTTGTTTTTAAAAATTCTCAAGCTTACAGAACCAAAAAAAAAAAAATCAATTTTTTTTTAACTTACATACTAAAAAGTTGAAATCTTTTCTGTTTTTCTGGATTTTTCCAGTTCATCTAAAAGTTCAATTAAATTCTAAAACCTAGAAAATTAACCAACCAAAACAAATCCATACAGATTTCACAAACCAATCATATAAATCAAAAAAACCTAAAAACTAGAAAACATAATTTTATGATTTAAACACACAAATATTAGCAAACCAATCGACAATTAACGCAAATTAATCGTAAATTTTTTTTTTTAAAATTAAAAATTTGAATAGGAGAACGAACCTGAGATGAATTGTAGACAAATTGATGAAATTAATAGTAAAAATTGAAAAGATCGATGTCTGGAGGTTTCGTTCATCGCTGTGTTTATCTTTTACTTTGTTCCTATCAATCAGAGCGGACAGATCGCAAACGGCCGTCGTTTTTGAAAAAGTGAAAATTGAAATCAAAAGAAAGGGATATTTGATGTTCTGTCAACGTTAAAACGATTTTGCATCGCCAATACGACGTAGTTTACTAATCTTTTTCCATTTTCTTTTTATTTTATATCTTTTTTTCAAAGAGAATTTTGATATAAAATTAAAATATTAGTTTTAGTTCACAATTATAATAAAAGTATTTTCAATTACACGATGAAATTTATATAATAAAATTTTGATATATTAGTTAAGTAAGAAAAGAAAATTATTATACAAACCTATCACTTGAACTTACTAGCACTTAATTACATAGAATTATATAATAGTAATTTTATATATTTTAATGGTGAATATCGAAAACTATTGATATAAATTTATTGAAGCTTTAATTTTAATAAAATAGCGTTTTCAAGAGAAAGAGGTATAGCGATTGAATATACGTTTAGTTTTTAATTTAAACATGATCCATTATTTCTTAAGGTGAACAATAAATATATTTGTTTCGAAAATAATTTATAAACAGTTGAATTCTCTAAAAAGAAACATTTTGTTTTTCTAACATTATTTTATTCAAAAAGACACATCGAAGAATTGCTTTCCTATTGTTTTTATGAACTGAAATATAAGGAATACAATCTAAATTCTTCAATTTGTAATTTAATTTTTCAGGTCTCATTTTTAGATTATGAATTAAATACACGACTAGCTTAAATATAATTTGTAAAAGAGAAATGTCAACAACCAAGTAATATATATATATATGCTCATAAAATAGTCAATATTTTTATATTTTAAATGTTGTAAAAAAAAAAATCTTCTTGTAAAACCGTTTGAATTAGAGTGTCGGTTAATTTTGTTACAAAGTGTTATCAAAATCTCATGAAATTATTTAGATCAGATGGAGACCTAATTACACTTTGATTGAAACGCAACTGAATCATGTTGGTTCATAAAACAATTTCTACCGTATTGATTTGCTTTCTTGACCCCGCTGCATCAATGAAGAAAGTGTTAAGACAATAATACGGGCAACGATCGTCAACTCTTCAGAATTTTCATCTACTTCGTAATGCATGATAACACACAAAAAGAAACAGTGTTCAATCATGAGCTTATTCAAAGTTATATGAAGCTCTTCAAATTCAATGCTTGCATTATTGGCAAATTACTTAATTCATAGCGTAACTCCTTGTTGATATTCCTAACTGGTGTTAGGAATGTGAGACATCTATCTTAGGCTACTCTTCTCTTTTCCACTCTGTAACGTTCTTTGAGAATAGGACAAATGAAAATGCCCAAAGCTTGATGTTGATGAAAAAGTTTCCCTTTCTTGTAATCCCATCATACCAATATTCCAATTCCTCCATTTTCCAAATCCTTTGATGTATACTAATGCCTTACCTCTTTAATTTCAAATCTAATATTCGAGTTCAAGTCTCCAACATTTCTATTATACATTCATGAGCTCTGTTTTATCAAAATTACTCAAGTTCAATAGGCCAACAATTATAAAAAGGAAAAATTCAATAATCTAAAATCTTCAAGTCACAGTCTTGACATAAAGAAAAATACAGGGATTCCTAGATCAGGTTCTTGAAAATGTCTTGGGTAATACCTAAAGATATACCAGATCATTTGCCATGTATATACAACATTGACTTTTTTAATGTTTTGGGAAATTTAGCAATTCAGAAATTAAAATCTAATGTCTAAAGGTCCCCAGCTTCTGATGTGAGGAATGTCTAATACGGGATTCAAATTTCCCAATAGCAGCATTGGAGCACCGTAGTTGTAATACCCTAGGCAAATCCCACATCGGCAAAGTACGGGAGAGATGATGGGTTTATAAGGGGTGGTCCACACCTTAATTGGCAAGATGTGTTTTGGGGTGTATGGGCGCCCTAGAAATAAAGGTCTGGGTTGGGTCATGACAGATGGTATCAGAGCGGCTCTGCGTATCCTCTTGAGCGATGGTGGGGCAAACCTCAGCGAGGACACTGAGTCCCTAAGGGAGAGTGTATGTAACACCCTAGGCAAATCTCACATCGGCAAAGCACGGGAGAGATGCTGGGTTTATAAGGGGTGATCCACACCTTAATTGGCAAGACGCATTTTGGGGTGTATGGGCGCCCTAGAAACAAATCCGTGGGGGCCTTGTTAAGGCCCAAAGCATACAATATCTTGCCATGTCTGGGTTGGGTTATGACAGATGGTATCAGAGCGGCTCCGCGTGTCTTCTTGAGCGATGGTGGGCCAAACCTCAGCGAGGACGCTGAGTCCCTAAGGGGGGTGTATGTAACACCCTAGGCAAATCCCACATCGGCAAAGTACAAGAGAGATGCTGGTTTTATAAGTAGTGATCCACACCTTAATTGGCAAGACGCGTTTTGGGGTGTATGAGCGCCCCAGAAACAAATCCATGCGGGCCTTTTTAAGGCCCAAAGCGGACAATATTTGTCAGGTCTGGGTTGGGTCATGACACGTATTTTCCTTAGTCAGGGTACATTGGATGAACCATTCTGTGGAGGAAGCTACATGGGAGCGAGAGGCAAAAATGTTAGAGAAGTATCCTCAACTCTTTCGTACATAAGGTATCTCTTTTCTCACATGCTTCGCATGTGTTGGGTTTGGGGTGTTATAATTGTGGTATCAGGTCTGGGTTACCTACTAATAAAAAATATTTACACTAAAAATCTCAAACTGAAAAACCTCAAATACTTTAATCAATAAATCCACAAATACTTTAATCAATAAATCCACAAATTCATGTATCCAACTCTAAAATAAGTCTCTCTCAAAGACATAGGTATAACAAAAGTCTCAAAACTTCTCATATACAAGTTCATAAACAAATAAATTAAAAGGAACAAAAGTCTATCTTCCTCTCCTAATTAGAAATATGAAACGAATATCTAACTCCAATGATAGCACACCTCTCAATAAGATACTTAATCTGCAAAAAGTAATGACGAGGGTTGAGCCGTCAACTCGGTAAGTAAAACCATTCTTAACACACTATGCCTATTATGTACCGAAAATATTACAAGCCTTATTTTTTATCAAAACATATATATTATAACAGAAAGACAGAACTTCGCTAAACAGTTCATAATATCAAAAGCTCATAATTCATACAAGAAAACATATCATATAGTACATAGCACAGAGAAACCAAAGTTAGCTCATGTCACATAGTGTCACCTATAGTCCCGGTGACCCCGCCAGAAACAAAATCAGAATATCGTGTGCACACTCAGAACAGAAACTTAGTACTGGTCCAGAACAGATATGTATCGTATTATACGATCATAATCAGAATCAGAATAACTACAGACAATGAGCCAAAACATTGAAATCAGTCCTTCATATATAATGACTTGTACGTGGCACTTTGCACTATATGTGGCACTTTGCGACGCTTTGGTTCTCAAGAGGTGGCCCTCATATAGTCTCAAGAGGTGGCCCTCGTACAATCATAAATAATTTAATTAATATACAGACACAAAACATTCGTATCAAATTCATAAATGTCCATAATAATAATTTGGGCTTGCAAGATAACTTATAAATAAAATCTTAAAACATAATCATATAACAAAATAAATTATATATTTAAAAGCATTTGCAATATTTTGTTGAAACCATAAGAATAACATAACTTTCATATTTGAAAACATTTACACAAACTAATTTTGTTATGAAAAATAATTGATTTTCAAAAAGCTATAAAAACACATTTACTTATGCTAGTATCAAAATAATCATACTTATCTAGTACATTATGAATGAAGTTTCTTACAATAGTATCATAATAATCATACGTATCTAATATATTAGGAATAAATTTACTTACAATAGTATCATAATAATCATACTTATCTAGTATATTAAGAATGACATTACTTACCTCGACAAAAGCAACTTATCCATGGGTATCTAACATAAAATTTTCAAGAAGATCCGATATCAAAAACATCTTTAAACCTAATTATTTCTTAATAAATTCAAAACTGTCTTGCAGAACCTTAACTGAACAGTATAGATTCCGAGATTTTTATAAAATCATACATTAATCGGAAAATTTCGAAATTAAAACTGGAAATACTAGAAACACATAAAAATCGTTTTTTAAAATTCCCGAATTTTCTGAATTCATTTGATACCCTAAATAATTTTATGAAGACAGTCATTCTGTTAAACTCGCAGTTTTCCAGTGCAGCAGTGTCTGTTTCGAAAATCCATGTAAAATAAAAAACGAACTCAAACTTTACGAAACAAAATTTATTCCATAAGCCCTAAGTGTCTAGTTTTCAGGAAGATAAGGTTCGTTTCAAGAATCATTCATAAGATATATGTTTAATTATGAGATATTCATATTGTCCAGAATTATCTAGTAAGTTTATTGTGTCTAGGATTAAGAAACAAAACTCAATAATAAATCAAAACCCTAAACACAATTTAAACTCATCCTAAATCATGCATATCAGTCTGTAACAATCTAAAATTAAGCAAATCATGTAACAAAATAACTTATATATTTAAAAGTATTTGTAATATTTTGTTGAAACCATAAGAATAACATAATTTTCATATTTGAAAACATTTACACAAACTAATTTTGTTATGAAAAATAATTGATTTTCAAAGAACTATAAAAACACATTTATTTAGACTAGTATCAAAATAATCATACTTATCTAGTACATTAGGAATGAATTTACTTACAATAGTATCATAAAAATCATACGTATCTAGTATATTAGGAATGAATTTACTTATCTGTCATAACCCAACCCAGATCTGGCAAGATATTGTCCGCTTTGGGCCTTAACAAGGCCCGCACGGATTTATTTCTAGGGCGCCCATACACCCCAAAACGCGTCTTGCCAATTAAGGTGTGGATCACCCCTTATAAATCCAGCATCTCTCCCATATTTTGTCGATGTGGGATTTGCATAAGGTGTTACAGTAGTAGCACAGATTGAAACATAAGTCAACAATCTTGAACCATTAAACTTATTCTAACTTCTATGAATTGACATGTCGCCACCAGAATCTCATGCCTTTCCAAATGTAGTGCTTCTTGTGATCCCCTGCATTTTTGGCAACTAGCTTCTTAGCTTGGGTAGCTCAACGCGCTTTTTAACAATATGGGCTCAATTGCCTAGCAATAATTCATTTCAAATCAAGTTACAACGAGAGAAGGATGGAGGTTTGGTAATTATGCAGTTATGATTTATCACCTTTAGCTCATCATCGTCTCTGATACCCATGAATGGCATCAACATTTGCAAGAATTCACCGCCAACTGCTGCCTGAGAATGGTTTCATTTTCTTTGGGTTCTGTTTCTGCTTGATATGCAACTCAATGGAAACATATGGAGATAACATTTGATGAATTAGATAAATCAGCCAGAACACGTACTCTACAGCGTAGAAGCGAGTAAACAAGAATTACCTTACATAATGGCAATACGTGATCTGCGCAAATTAAGCTTCTTTTTTTTTTTTTTATTCCGTTGTCCTGCTCTGTTTGAGAACCTAGAAAGTTATTACTCAACTCCAGAGCCAAACTAAATGTAGGTAAGGTAATTAGGGTTGAGAGAAAAGAAAAGCATCAATACATTGACAAGCCAACTTACCAATTTTGACAGCAATCTAGCTAAATTGAGCCACCATGTCCACAGCTTTACGCAATGGTGTTTGGACCATATCCTGTCTCGCCAATCTATTACCATTCTCACCTTGCAAATCGTCAAAATAAAAAATTACTATCATATCAAAGAAAACGAATTACTCAAATTGAACTAATCATCTTTTACAATAATATTTCACAACCTTAATTAAGAACCCGGTCGGTCGCATTAGCATTTTATGATTGTACTCCACGTAGCGGCCTAGAGAATTTTGTCAAGCGCCTCCTTTGACACAATCATGGTGTCTGGAATGTTAGAGATCTTAGGCCAGTCTTCTCTTCTTCCCTGTCCGTAACGTCTTCTTAGAGTACGACATGCCATAATGTGCAATACCTTCAACGTCGTTGTTTGATGAAAGTGATCCCATAGTCCCACACTAATTACCAAGGAAGAAAGACGTGGCGTGATGTTAATGTGGGTGTTTCCCATTCTTTTAATTCCATAATCCCACTCCTCCAATTCCATCAATCCCTCAACTGAAAGTGATTTCAATTTGGGGAGGGAAATAATAACTGACGAGGATGAAAATGAGCAACGATGATCACTTTCTATCCCCAAAAAATTCATTACCCACTATTTTCACACTCCATGTACAATATGCTGAGCTTTTCAAGGGATCGCAATTTTCCCAAAGGAGGCAACTCTTCATAATTTTTGCACTTCTAAAGAGTGTCAAACTCCTTAGATTGGTAAATTCCTTCAATTTTTGCATCATCCAGGGGGAAACAGTGTTGCCTCTGTATGACCGTATCTCTAATTCCTTCAAAGTCAGAGGTGGTTGCTAGCTTCAAGAACAAGTTGATCATCCTCATTCTTCCTCCCTTCTACTTCTTCTTCTTCCCCATCAAATATAAGTCTCAAACTAAAGAGGTATTTCATTTGGTCAAGCTCTAATCTCTTAGCCTCACCCACATCTGACACATTTCCCAGTCCATGTATACCATATGCTTTGGTACCATCAGCCAATGTCTGAAGACTTGTTAATCTCGCAATCCCTACTAGCGTGTACCTTAAAGAATCAATATCTCTATTTAGAGACAGAAAATGAAACCCCTTCGCGAGTAATTACATTCAAACTTACATGACTTGACACATGGCCACAAGAATTATTCCACGCCTTTTAAAATTCAATGCTCTTTTGAGTCTTGACCCCCTGCAATCTGGGTAAGTAACCACGTAGGTTAGCTCAATGGCCTTTTAACAACTCCAACCTAACAATTAATTTCATAAAAAGAATGAAATCGTGACTCACCTTTTTGCTCATTATTGTCTACACTTCATACGAATTTGATGCCAACTGCTTCCTGTAAATGGTTTTCATTTTCAAATATGATGGCAGAAGAAACTTTTTCCCGAGCTCTGTTTCTGTTTGTTCTTAAACTAGCACGTATGCCACAAAGTTATCAATGCAAACAGATGGAGATAAAATATTAGTAACTTTTACGTATTCCTGCTATAGAATTTGATTGAAATACTCTATGCTTTTCAATTAGAGAACAAACAACGACAGAGAAGGAGAAGAAATCACCCAAGGCAGAGGATGATTGTAATTGCAAATCCCAGCACTCAAGCTCCCAAATTCCCTGCCAATAATTTACCTCCTTTTGCCTTAATCCCCAATCTAACACCATTCTCACTCTTCATCACTTGTCCTGCAATTGTCCAAAATGACTCTCAAGAGTCTTAATGAATGTTATCTGACATTCAATGGTAGACAAAAAAGAGAAACTACCATCATTACACTCATATCAAAATTTTAGAAAATGTTGCATATATTCCTGGTATAGAATTTGATTCAAAATAGTTTATGCCCATTAATTAGATAGCAAATTACAAAAATGCAGGAGAAGAATTACCCGAGTTAGGATGAGCGTAATTGCGGTGCAACCGCTTGAGAATTTAATCAAGGGCCACCATTCAATGCCAACTGCCACTAATAAGCTTCTCATTTCATATCCTGCCCTGCTACCTGCATCATATAATACATTTAGTTAAAAGAAATTGGTCGCCCTGTTAAGTAAGCAAACCTTGAAATGTAATCACTCAACTCAAAATCAAAATTAATGTAGACTTATGAATCAGGAAATGGTCAAATTAGCTACACATGCCAACAATTTACCCCTTTTGACATCAACCTAAATTCAGTCACGACTGCTTTATTCAATGTTCAAGCACCACTCTCACCCTTGATCACTTGTCGAGAAAATTGTCAATAATGGCAACACAATGTAATCTGTGGCAAAATTAGGCTTCATTCTTTTTTTTTTTCGTTTCCTGGCCTTGAAAAGTCATTACTCTAACTCCAAAGCCAAACTAAATGTAGGTCACTTATCCTGCAAAAGAATTACTCGTATTGCATTAATAATCTTTTGCAGTAACCCATATCACAAATAAAAAATCGTGTATTTATACGATATGAAAATCAGAATATTAGAAAATATGTATCACATATTTCTGATATAGAGTTTGATTCAAAATGCTATTTATGCTTCTTAATTAGATTAAAAACAAGAACAAAGCAAATCAGAGTAAGAGAAGAAATTACTTGTCAATGTCAAATCGTCAGGTCGGGAATCTGAGATATCTTAGCCCAGTCTTCTCCTTCCCCCTTGCGGTAACGTTCTTCCAGAAGCCCACAATTCCACCCAATGGACAATTCCTTCAATGTTGTCGTTTGATGAATGTGGTCGGGCTGTGCCTTCAATTTGGGGCAAACAAAAATGATGAAAGGAAGAAAGACGAGGCATGATGTTGACGAAGCTGTTTCCCGTTCTTGTAATCCCATAATCCCACTCTTCCAATTCCTCCAAATCAAAAATTGTGAGTGATTTCAATTTGGGGAAGGCAATAATAACGGATGAAGATGAAGATGAGTCATGATGATCACTTTCTACCCCCAAAAATTCATTACCCACTCTTTCACACTCTTCATGCCCACTATGTAGAGCTCTTCCAGGGATAGCAATTTTCCCAAAGGAGGCAGCTGCTCACAATTTTTGCACATTGAGAGACATAAGCTCCTTAGATTGGTTAATGACATCATCCAGTTAGGAAAAACAGTGTTGCCTCGGTAGAACCCTATCTCCAATTCCTTTAAATTCAGAGGTGGTTGCAGGGCTTCAAGAAGAAGTTGATCGTCCTCGTTCTTCCTTCTTTCTTCTCCTTCAAACCCAAGTTTCAAACTGAAGAGGAATTTCTTTCTGTCAAGCTCTAATCGCTCAGCCTCGCCCCTATCTGATACATCACCCAGTCTACTTATACCACATACTTGAAGGAATTCCAAGTTTTTAAGAGATTCAAGCCTACATGCTTTGTTACCATCAACACCTGCTCCTCCACCCACGTGAAACTCACCTAAGGTCCTAAGACTCGTTAACCTCCCAATCCCTACTGGCGTGTACCTAATCGAATCAGTACCATCATTTAGTAAATGCTTCATATTTATTAACTTCCCAATCCCTTCAGGTAATTCTTCAAGCCACTGACACCGACTAATATCTAACTTTTTCAGATTATATAACTCGCACAATGTCTCCGGTAGTTTCCTTATTTTCTGAAAAGACAGATTAAGGTATCTTAAATGCACTAATTTTTCTATGTTTCTTGGAATCTCTAGAGTCCCATATGGACTTACGCCATACGATCGGCGAAAATCTAACGCCCTTAAACTTGTCGATTTCCTAAATAATTCTTCCAGGATCTCACCATTAGAATACGAATAAGAAGTTCTGCTATCATCAATTAAGAGGCTACGAATTCTTTTAACTCTACAAATAGGGACACGGAACGAAGCCTCCCAACCAATGATCAACATTAAATGACGAACTTTCTCATCAAGAGAGTTTGTGGCGTCTGGTTCCTCACTACCATTAATTTCCATCGAAAAGCATTCATTTTGACTTACAAATCGGGCAAAATCATGTACCATATCATGCATCTTGCACTGTATAATACGATTATCATAACTTTTCTGAAACTCTTGAAAGAAAGAACGAGAAGCTAGGATGTCAAAATACTCTTCGCCTATTGTCTCCATCTCTTCATCTTGTTTTGCACTAAGACAACCTTGAGCCATCCACAATGTAATTAGTTCATTTTTTTCTATATCGTAGTCTTTTGGAAAGACAGCACAATATGAAAAACATATTTTTACTTTGGACGGCAAATCATTGTAACTCAACAACAATGAGGACAGAACACCTTTCTCCATCTCTTCTATTCTCCATAATTCACTATTTAAAATTCTTCTCCACTCTTCTTCAGTTTGTTTAGAGCGCATGAGACTCCCTATTGTCTTTGCAGCAAGAGGTAAACCTTTGCACTTGCCCGCAATTTCTCGCCCAATTTTTTCTAATTTTACACATTCCTCAGGGGGTCGACCAAAAAATGCTATCCTATTAAACAACAACCAACATTCCTCTTCAGCTAATTCCTTAACTCGGATAGGATCTACGGATCCCATTATGGATGCAGCTGACTGGTTACGTGTGGTAACTAAGATTTTACTTCCATGGAGACCATTCTTTAGACAACGGTAGAATGGTTCCCATTTAATAAGATCTCCATCCCACACATCATCTAAGACAAGAAGAAAACGCTTCACTGCAATGGATTCATAAATATGTTTAAGAAGAGATTGGAATTCACCTAAATGAGATTCACGATCATCCAAAGCTTCAACGATTGCTTTCGCAATCCTAAACTCGTCAAAAGTGTCTGATACACACACCCATAAAATTTTGTCAAACTTTCTCTTAACCTCAACATAATTACATGCTAGTTGTGCAAGAGTCGTTTTCCCTATGCCTCCCATACCAATGATTGAGATGATATTAAGGCCTTGTTGTTCCTCACTACTATCACACAACAGCTTACTTACGAGTTTATTCTTCTCACCAACTCTACCACAGATCTCTTCCTCGTCAATCAAGGAGGTGCTCTGTACGCGCCCAGGTCTATGTCTACTTTTACCGCCGCCGCTCTTAACGAAGTTAAACATATCTTTTTGAGTGGCAATATCATGTAGCTCTTCGTTGATTTCTTTGATCTTGTCAGCGATGTCATGACGTAGAAAGACTTGTTTGAAACCAAATTCTTCTTGTTTGAATCCAAAACAAGAGGCGGGAAAGCAGAAACATACCTTCTTTTTCTTATGTGGAGTAATAAGAGCGTTGTCATCAACGCCCCCCACAATTTGCAACTTGCATCTTGTGTGATCCACTCATCCAACACATCTTCAATGTCGTAGGATGAGTACTTGAGCCTACCCAGCCAAAGACTAACAGCTTTGTCCTTCACTTGCTTTTCCTCTGCATCGTCGAGCACAGCTTGAATGGCTTGAAGGTGGCTGGTAATGCTTTTCACTTCTTTTTCGACACCAACCACAAGCTTCACCTGTAACACCCCAAACCCAATGAAAAATTATGAAACTTCATGGAGAGTCTTGTACATATTTCTAGTTAATCCTGTCCAAACTTCATGATTTTATGAACCATCCACATTAAGTTATAAGCATCCTATTTCCACTAAAAGGTCAATTAAAACAGAATCCTGAAACAGATTTCCTTTCAAAATTTTGTTAAATTCTAAGTCACTTAATGGGTACAAAAAATGACGAAAATCAATCTGAGCATGGCATAGAATCTGACTATCAAATCCAAAAAAGTTGGAGCCCAAAATCCAGGGATCATAAAAGGTACAAATTCAGCAAAGAGACCGTATCAGAAACCAACTTAAAATTTAACCTGAAAAGAAATTATATGAAATCACTTACCAAACTCAAAGAATGTAAAAAAATTATGAAAATTTTCAGAGAGTCGAAGTAATGGATATAGGATTCAATGCTGAGATGAGTTTTTACCGAACATTGAATTAACAATTGTTTGAAAAACTTAAATGTTCTGCGAAAGCTTAGCTCAACAGTGAATATGTGCGCGGAGTTAAAATTATGGATTTTGATCATTTCATATATACAGAAGTTACAGTAAGTAACCAAAATATGGGGAGTTATTGAGAAAATAAATGAAATAAAGCAAAAATAAGTAGTTACTACATCACCTTTTAATTAAATTCAATTAAAATTTCAAAATTTAAAATTACCAAATAAATAAATGAAGCAAAAATAATGTTTTCGATAAAAACAAAACCAAGGTCATTAGAAGTATTTATAATATGGGGGGTGTAACTTCGATCACCTGTTGTTTTATCTCTTCAGCAGCGAAGGAAATCAGCTGCTCCACGATAGGAGAAACGATGGCATCAACCATGGTGAATACAAGGGGAGACAAATTGATGTTTGCAAAAGTGATCAGAAGGATGTTGAAGTGTTTGTGAAAATGAATTCCGGGTCATAGCTTTCTTATTTATACTTCATCGCATGCAAGGCTTTACTTCTCGACCACGTCAATAATAATAATAATTAGAGCATCGCATCTTCCCTTCACTTTCTTTCAATCGAGAAACTTTCACTTTTACTAGCTCAAGATAAGTATCAATACGACAACGGCTGATGCAACTTATCCCTAAGAGAGGCAAGGTAGGTTCGTGACCTTTTGATCAAGATAGCTCATTTCATCATTTGGGATTAATGTGACAGATCAATTTATACATTTTTATACAATTAGCTGGCATATTTTCTTCATTTGAAATCTACATAAAAATAGTAATACACTTTCTTTGAAGCTTGTATCCCAATTTTATAAGTTATCCGTAGCTTGTACTCAATTTAGTGTTCCACCCATTGTATATTTACTTCTAAGAAGTTTGAAGCAGTTGTGTAATTCAAAAAATAAAACCATTTTATTTTATCCTCTCCTCATTTGACCATATTTATTCATATATTTATTTATTAATAGTACTTAGAATATATATGTGAAAAGTATTTTAATCACAAGCTTCATAATTTGACATGTGTCAACGTCATGTTATAGAATAAGTAGAGGCCCCAAAATGATCTTGACAGTAATCTTTGAGCTTAAGCAGAACTATGAATGCAGTGACAGATTTCATTACTTTGTTGCTTGTAATTACAAACGATACTAGAGTAGATGTGCTACCAATATTACAAACCATACTAGAGAAAAATCAATAATCGACATTTGTGTACAGTAGCTGATTCAACTAAAAAAATCCCTTGATATTGTACAAAAAGTCCAAGATTCGGACTATACATCATAATTAGGAGGGGTTTGATTAAAACCACCTCTTCGGCGCTTGTCCTATCTGACCCGTTCACGCTGTGAAGAGCTACGAACTTGCGTTAAATGTTTGATTGATTGAAAACTTTATAAATCCTGCAAGAGAGCATAATAGATTAACAAAAGAGAATCACAAGCAAGTAAACATGCACAAAAGTAGGGGGCATGCTTACGATTTGCACTCCACATATCTTCGTGTCCCATTTTAATCAACGTTGTCATCATCCCTAATGTTCTTCTCCTGCACTTCAGCTACTGATATCTTTGTTAAGCAAAACTTGTCCGACTCAATTGCATGGGAAAAGCGTGGATAAGATATCTGGGAAAATGAAGTCTCCATGATTTTGGTACATTCATGAAAAACTCATGAATCAAGCTCGAAGCGTACCTACTAGCAAAATTAGTTTCTCAAACGCACAAGTTCGAAGATGCAGATGCATTCGATGAACCTGATTAAGTAACCGAAAAGTTTTATGAATATGAGAACCACAAGGTTGAAAACAGGTGAAAAGAAGGATATCTGAAATAATCCCAATCAACACCACGAACGGCTGGTAAGCTTTTTCCCTTCATTTTTGACGACCGTCGAAAGCTTCCCCTGTTGTTTCATGTCTTCAGCCGCAAAGATAATCAGCTGCTCCAAGATAGGGGAAACGATTGCATCAGCCATGATATTGGTGGATAATTTTGGATGACAAACGGGGAGAGAAATTGATGCTGCAAAAATGCTAAAAGGAAATGATTCGTGTGTAGCTGATTAGCTGTTGGAGAAGGTGATGAATGCAGATATTTTTGAAAAAATGGTGGCTCTGTTTTAGTCGCTCCAGATTTGACTAATTATTCTGAATTGACTTGAGTCAACTCTTTTTTTTTGCCCCTTTGTTTCTCTCCTTTAACTAACTTTATTAGGTAAACCTCAAAAGGCTTCACTTTCAATTTTGACCTTATTGTGATCATGTTCAGATGGACTTGATATTACTGAATTTTGTTAAGCGAAAAATCTTGCAATGGTTGGAATTAATTTTACTTTGGCTCATCATTGACTTTAATATCTTATGCTACTCTTCTGTTTACCCCTTTCAGCAACGTTCCTCTTGAATAGGGCAAATGAAAATGCCCAGCGCTTGAAGTTGATGAAAAATTTTCTGTTTCTTTTAATCCCCATGTACCAATATTCCAATTCCTCCTTTTTCCAAATCATTGGATGTAATTAATGGCTTGCCTCTTTAATTTCAAATGTAGTGATTGAAGTTCAAGTCTCCAATATTTCTATTCTACATTACCGAGCACTGGTTTATCAAAATTACTCAAGTTCAACATTCCAACAATTTTAAAACGGCCAAATTCAATAATCTAAATTCTTGAAGTGGCTATCATGCATTATTTTTCAATTGTTTTGCTAAATTTGGCTCATAATTGTCTTTAATATCTATGAATGGCATCAACATTTGCATGAATTCACTGCAAATGAAATTTGAAGATGCAAATATGAAGATGCAAAAAACATTTCTTTGAGTTTTGTTTCTTCTTGATACCAATGGAGACGTGTACACGAAATGAAATTTGGTGAATTAAATAAATCGGCCAATACACATTATATAAAAAGCAAGTAAACTTGAATTACCTGTAATAGGCTTCTCTTTTTCATAATCCTGCACTGCGGTTGCCTGCGTCATATGATATATATATATATTTAGTAACAGAGAAATTTGGCTGCTCTGATCAACAAAAATCACCCATCTTAACAAGCCAATCCAATTACCTCCTTTGACATCGACTTAAGTTCAGCCTCCACGCCTATATTCATTGAGCTCTAGTCACTTGTCCTGCAGAACTGTCAAAATAAAAAATTATTATGATAACAATGCAAAAGAATTACTATTACTCTATTAACTGTCCTTTATACTAACATTTTATCTCTCAATAATAATTGTGAGATATCTGAGGCCAGTCTTCTCCTTTCTCCTCTCTGTAATTGTGAGATATCAACGTCGTCGTTTGATGAAAGTGGTTGCTTTATTAGGTAAAAAGAAATCATTTCAACTTTGAACATATTGATAACTTTGTAAGGGTATGTTTGAATTCACATGTTGTAATTTTTAATCCACAATTGTCAAAAGAAAAAATTCCGTTTGGGATTTCACTCTTTATATATATGTAATGATAAGGAGGTAAGCAAATTTAATAAAATTTTTAACCTCTATCTCCTGCAGAATTCTTTTAGGTGGCCAACTAAACTAATTAATTACAATTTGAAGGCTGGTAACATTACTAATGTTGTTTCGTTATATCAGACCATTATGCTTTTGAAAAATAGAAATTGATGGGTGTTAAAACTCCTCTCGAGAGTATGGAGGTTAGGAAACAATTGACGTGTGTAGTGCCGGAACGAAGATTATATTGAACCATTTGCCTTTTTGGTCCATGTTACACAATAAAAGAAAAATAACATTGTTTAATATTTTGTTCTTAAATCCGCAAAGGAATTTCATCTAAGAGTATTAATATTAAGAATGTATTTAATCTTAATATTTTACCTGAATATAATTAAGAATGTCAATATTAAAAAATATTAATTTTTTTTAAAGCAATGCAATATAATGGTCCTTGTAAACCAGGACTATCATATCACGAGCTAAAGTGCCGTTCAGCCTAAACTTACGCAATAATTTTAAAACGGTTCCATTGATAAGTTATGGAAGGTCACGTCATGCGAAATAATAAGATTATTTTCTGTAATATTGTCTAAGAATAGCAAGCTGGACCAACTACAACGATTCGACGTCAATAAAAATAGCCAGTATCTATGGGTAAATTTCCACTCGCTGCGGTCAGTCTTCACTGTAACGATTGGGCGGTTGACAATTACCAAATATTATGAATTAATTGTATATTATTTTGTGACTGCATAACGTGGTTAGCATTAGTTTGTGTAGTGGTCCTTGTTAGAGCTGGTAAAATTTAACACGATCCGATTATCCGACACGAATAAATGGGTATGAGTCGTCGAATTTAACGCGATTATTAAATGGGTCGGGTCTGGGTTGACATGATTTTTTTCCATGTCAGGTTAGGATTAAAGTTCTTGACCCATTTACCCGATCAATGACCCGATTATATTTTCTATTTTAAAATAATTTGTAGGTTCTTATCATCAAAACTTAAAATTAAAGATAATTTTCACTTTTATTTCTATTTTTTGAAATGATAAATATAAACACAGTGTTTTATTTATAAAATTATATATATATTTAGAGATTATATAGTATAAATTTATAATATATTGGTAGAGCTTTATATTTTATAATATCTATATATATATATATATATATATATATATATATATATATATATATATATATATAATTAAAACTTAAAACTTCAATAGTATAAATGTGTAATATTTTGATACATGTGTATATTTTATAATATCGATAAAGTATGTACGAGCGTATGAATGATAGTGTATAAATATTTAATGTAAATTTTATTTAATATATAGAAATTAAGCGGGTTATTGGGTAATCCGATTATTTTTCCACGCTGTCAAAAGCCTTAATATTTTAATACGATTATTAAATGAGTCGGATTTGGGTCGACCTAAATTTGACACTACACGAAGCGGACCCAACACGAACATGACCTGATGACCCATTTTGCCACCTCTAGTCCTTGTAAGCGCCATTGGACCCTTAACTTACAAAACATAATAATTCCATAGATAAGTTGTTGGAGGGTCGCATCATGCTTTCTTCTTATTCAGATAGAGAAGAGTCGCGACAATATGGTGTGTAATAACGTTCTGCAAAATGACAAAATAAAACATGTGTGACTATATACGCAAATCAGTAGTATATAGCATATGCTAAACGTGACAAAAATATGCACAACAAAGTCTAAAGAATCGCAAGTACTTTACACAGCCTTTACAATTTCCTCGTAGGCACAAACTTGATTCCAGAAAACTTAAAAATAAAAAACATAAAACATAAAACATTCAACGAATCATCAGCATTAACAAAATGCAAGCACCACATACGCATATTTAGAACAATGTCAAGAGTGGTAAAGGTTAAACAAAATAGATAAAAATCCCTCTCTATTAATTCTAGATTAGCTTTAGTCAACATGCACATAGATAAAGCAGCAAAACAAAAATGCCAAAAAAAAAAAACATTTAGGGCTATAATAGGGTGCGTTTGGGATTGAAGTTGGACAGTTGTAGCTTAAAAGTTACAACACTAAAATGTTTGGTAAATACTAATCGTCAGAATCTTAAAGATATGTTGATATGATTTTTCATTTGTATGATGAAAAATCTATTATTTATTTAATTATTTTGTCAATATTATTATTTAAAATTTATATTTACTACATATTACTGACTTTTGTTTTATAGTCATAATTTTTTTTTCACAGCAACTACAACTTAAAAGTTACAGCACCTCAATCCCAAACGCACCTATAATTCCAAAATTATAAACTAACGTCCTACAAATTCTGAAAAGTCTACAGAAGAAATTAGACCAAAGAATGGTAATAAACAAGTATGCAATTTATATTTCAAAAACATTTTATTTTTTTTTCACACTCTTAAGAAATACATTGCTATTTCCAAGAAACAAAAATGAACTTACACTAAATTATGACGTTGCTGGTCGCCGGTGTATATGAAACCAGCGGAACGAGCAGTGACTTCAGTGCAACGTTGATTGAAGACGACGCCATGCACGTCCATCTTTTTCGGAAGAACCGAAGGTTTGAAAAAAAAAAACCAAAATAGATCTTATTTTTCTTTTAATGTATGAGTGTAACTTGGACGACAACGTATTGCCTAAATAACATCCACGGAAATGAAAAGTACTGTTAATTAAAATGAAACTAGCTAGGATTTGAATGACTTTACAGTTTACGTGTAGGTATTAGGTGAAGCCTATAGCGAAGGACAAATGTTATGAGTTAAAACTCTCATATATGAAAATCAATAGTATTAAAAATTGAATGCGAGGGCCACATACTTCATTAAGTATGATACTAAAGTATCATTTGAATTAGGGGTGACAAAACGAATAATCGAATTGTATTTGAATCAAATTATAAACAAATTAGGTCAAAATTTTATTGATTCGGATTTGACTCATTTATTAAATGAATTGAAATTTAGGATTCAGATTTGATTCGTTTATTAAACGATTATTTGGTTTAATTCGTTTAATTCCTTTAGTTGAATTAATGAACGAATCGAATCAAATTGAATCTTGATTTGTTTACTATTCGTTTATCCTATAATAAATCGAATTTAATATGAATTTGTTTAAAAAATATCATTAATAAACAAAAATTAAGCAAAGTAAAATATAAAAAGACCCAAAATTTAACATCCTACAAAATACAAACTTATTATCATTTATAATTACTATATTAGCCTTCAAACTTTAAAATTTTTTCATACATATTTATGGATAAATAAGTAATTTAATTAAATAAACAATAAATAAATTTTAAATGAATGGATTGTATTTGATTCATTTATGATACATTTGTTAAATGATTTCTAAACGAATAAATGAATCATTGTCCTCAGACCCAGATTCGATTCGTACAATAAGCGAATCGAATCGAATTCACTCATTTATTAAATGAATCAATTATTTTAAACCCAAATCTATTTAATTCGCATCGAATCGAATCGAATAAACAAATCTTGGCCTAGACTACCACCCATAATTTGAATCGAATCGAATAAACAAATCTTGGCCTAGACTACCACCCATAATTTGAATGCAAGAACGGTATTGGCTTGTTGGTGTTTCAAATCTATTTGTTTTCCAAGGTTTATTAAATTGAATTGGATTCATTTAATGCCTTTAGACTTGAGAGTACTAGTTTTGTTAGTTGAGACAAGTTAGTAATGCTACCATTAATATTTGAAAGCTCACTTTTATGATATTTGTGAGGGCATTTGTGGGATAGTAATAAATGAAGTTAAAGTACTAGTATTGTTTTGTTTAGAAAAGTGATTATTATAATGAATTTACAAGCCACCGTGGCTTGTGCCATGAAAGTGTTGGTTTTTTTTAATTAAAAATAGTTTTGCAACGAAAATATTAGGATCGCGTTTCTCATATAATATATAAAACTATCATAATTTAGAAATCATACATTTACTTTGTCGTAGAAGTAATTTAGGCTCTTAAATCACGATCTATCACCACTAATCTTGTTAGATCACGATCCTTCACCAATGTTCTTTCAAGCTATGACTCAAGTTTGATATGCATTTCACGTGTGGGTGCCTTTATCACTACTATAAACAACTAGTAAGAAAAAACTTTTTCTCTCAAAATTAGAGAGAAAACTTTTTCTCTAATCTAAATATTGTGGCTCTTATGTCTCTTTTTGTCAAGAAACGAGCCTATTTATATCTCTATTTGGTGGAAACCCTAGGCTCCTTATTTTTCTCCTTTTTTCTATTCTATTAAATCAAATTTGATTTAAATAAAAAATAAGAAAAAAATCAAAAGTGGCATTACACTTGTTCTTTTTATAGGGGCTCACCTTGTAAAATAACATAAGGCTCCTTACGCACTAGCATATTAAATAGAGTCTTTCACTAAATAATATATTTAGGCTTTTAACCCAAAAAGCTAGTTAAATGAGCTAACCTGGGGATCATATGGGTACATACAATAATGGCTACAATAATTAAGCTTATAAGTAAACTAACCCAATTATTTAATTCCCAATGTACTCCACTAAAAGATTGGAACTGACATCCATAATTGTATGCTATCTAAGATAGTGTTCTCGAACAATAATTTGACCCATGCCACATTGATTTCTTTACTCAACAATCCTTTGTACGACATCACTAATTAAATCGATATCTTAATTGTCCAATTAATTTAATTACATCTTGTTCCTTGACACTTACTGGTTTTCTCTAATGGTCATTTTCAACATACTAATTATGTTGACATACTTTGGTCAGAGAATTTTATGATCAAGTACCAAAAACCCATCAAAAGATGTGTTGTACAAATTCTATATTGTTAATCTATAATTTCACAGCTCATAATTGATTCCACTAAGATACTGGGTAATCTTGACTACAATGTATGTCGCGCCCATTGGTAACTCAAATGAAATGACAATCATAAATATTAAACTATAATTAACTCAAGATTAAGATTGTAATAAAATCAATGCCTATGAGATTTAATAACTTTGCCAGTCATTTTAAAGTTAATTAAATCTCATATGTGATTCAGTTCAATATAGTCAAACTACATCAATAAATTCATACATGATTAAGACAAATCATTCAATAAATTTATTATAGTCTAAACACAAATAGAGCACTTAACTCTATTTATCAACTGCGAACTCAATTTATTTAATCATAAAATAACTTTTATTTATGTCTTCTGTGAATCCATATGATGATAATGTAAAATACGTTTAAAATGATTAAACGGACCTTATTCAAAATATTTATGCAATTAAGATATCTGAAAATGTCTCGAATATTTTATTAATCAAAAAATAAATTAATCAATATGCTTTAAAGAGCACATAATCCCAACAGACACTGCAGCAAAATCTCTCATAACATTGGGATTAAATTATTTTTATTACTATAAAGAAGTTATAAGTTAATCGAAGTGTAATTGCAAATATTATTAATTTGAACTTAGTTAATCTTAGTCTAATTAATATAGAGGTAAAATATGCATTGCATTAATTTTATATGATAAAAATCTATAAAATCATCTTAAAAGTTTAAATATTCACATTCATTTTAAGGGTGCGTTTGGCACACTGTATTATATTATGCTGTATTGAATTATTTTATTGATGGTATATTGTATTACGTTACATTGCATTAGCATTGTATTATAATAATGTTGTACAATATTTATTACTACATTATATTGTATTAATTTTTAATTATAATATATTTACTAACAAAATGAATTGTAATAAATAATCCAAGTAAGAGTTCTGTAGTATATGTAATAATAGTTTATATTATTATTTAAAATATTATTATTATTATTTATATTAAATTATAAATTTACTAATAAATTATAATGTAAAAATAAAAAATATAACATAATATTATTTAATAATAAATTATAAATTTATTAATTTATATCAATAATTATAATGTAAAAATAAAAAATTAAAATTAATATTACATAATATTTATTAAATTCAAAAGTTTTATTTATTTATTTATAATAATAATTAAAAAAAAAAAGGGAAGAGGCAAGCAAATGCGACAATTGCCGCATTAGCTTGGCCCATTCTTTGCAATGCTCTTGAAGTTACTTTAACTATCAAACATGGGTCTGCATAAATTTATTACAATGAGGAGTTCAAATACCTTAACCATACATTCACTGGACAAGGTGGGAAAATCTAAGTCAATCCAAAATTAGAGGAGGTTTGGGATTTAAAGACTTTTCATGTTTCAACCAAGCTCTTGTTGCTAAGCAAGGCTGAAGAATTATGCAGGATCCTAACTCTTTAATGGCAAAAATTCTGAAAGCAAGGTATTTTAAGCACTCAAGTTTTTTGGAGGCTTGTTTGAGATCCAAACCTTCATATATTTGGAGAAGCATTTTATGGGGAAAAGAAGTGTTGGTCCAAGGCTGTAAATGGAGAGTAGAAAATGGACAACAATTAAATGCTTTTAACAACGGTTGGATTCCTTGACCTACAACTTTTAAACCATCAACACCTCCAAGCTTGCCTACTGAAACTCTTGTTGTTGTGTTAATTGATGAAAACAACCAGTGGAAGAAGGATTTAGTTTACCAACATTTTAGCAAAGACGATGCTGATGTCATTGTGAAAATTCCTTTACCAAGTAAGCAAAATGAAGATAAATTGCTTTGGCATTATGATCGAAGAGGGCAATACCTGGTTAGGAGTGGCTATCATGTGGCATTAAAGCAAAAGCACCAAGATATCCCGAGCTGCTCTAATTATCACTCAAACCATTGGAACTCAATTTGGAAGCTGGCAATCCCTGAGAAGGAGAGGATTTTCCTATAGAGAGTAGCTAAAGACCTTTTTCCCACTACTGAAAATCTGTGGAAGAGAAGGGCGATGCAGGAGGCAACATGCCCAATGTGCAGAAATCAAATGGAGAATATAGCTCATGCCCTTTTGGATTGCAAAATAGCAATGGAAGTTTGGAAAATTTCTCCCTTATGTAAGCAAGTTCGAGGAAATTTTTCAGATTTAGTCAGTATTCTCCAATCTTTACATCTTCAGCAAAGGGAGCTAAATGGGGAACTAGTAGCTTCTCTTCTATGGGTTATATGGAATGCTAGAAATAATTTGTTGCTTAGAGGGTTTATTGAGGATCTAGTGAGATTGGTTGCTAGATCTTTTTCTGTTGTTAACTCTGTAAAAAGAATTAAGGCACCAGAAAAGGATTTTGTGTTGATAATGTTTCTACAAAACATTAGCAGTGGAGTCCACCAGCACATGGATGAGTGAAAATAAATGTGGATGCTGCAATGGATGGGGAAAATAGATTAGTTGGGCTAGGAGTAATAATCATAAATTATAAAGGTGAAGTCATTGTTGTAGCTGTTAAAATAGAGAATAATGCTGGTAATGTGGAAATGGCATAAGCAAATGCTGTTTTGTGGGGTTTGCAGGTAGCTCTTAAGGTTAAAGCAGGTTTTGTGGTTATAGAGTCAGACTCAAAGGGAGTGATTAAGCTGTTTAACAATAAAAGGGGTACATTGATAGAAACATTTTGGTTGATCTTCGACATTTTGGAAACCAAGAAGAGTTTCCAAAATTTCAAAGCTCAACATGTGCCGAGAAATTGTACTACTTTAGCTCACTCTGTGGCAAAGTTAGCTTTAAGGAAGCCAGACTCCTTTGTATGGCTAGAAAATTTTCCAATTGATGTCTTGTATTTGTTCTCTCTATGAGTAATGAAAGGTATACTTTTTTTTCAAAAAAAAAAAAAGACATACCCTAAAGGTTTTAAATATTTGCATTCCTTTAAAGTTCTTCTCTCAATGAAATTACAACTTATATGATTATAGAGAGGTTTCACTGTACTTGATTTTATGGTTATATAGAAATTTTACTATAATTGATTTAACATATGCTATGTACTACTATTTATTAACACGAGATCTAGAAAAACTACAGCTTATTACAATGTAGAGTTGATTCTTATTTATAAATTGTCTAAATTGTGATCATAGTTTTTATAACTATAAAGAAGCTATTCCTATATAGAGTATGACTATAGAGATATTTTTTTTGTACTTGATTTCAAAGGATTTTAGTTTGAAAAAGCCACAGCACGTGATCAACAACTTATCTTTAGCCCTGAACTTCTTATTAACTAATGATCTAATCAAGTTTTTTTTTTCTTTAAAAGGAAAGGGGGGTGGGCAAGTCCAAATTAATTTTTACCCCCCTCCCCACCCTCAAGGCTCGAACCCGAGTCCACATAAGTGAGGGATGACAGATTGCACCACCAACCAATTCGACTACGCCCTTGGGGGCAATTAATGATCTAATCAAGTTGATTAGTACTGGCCTTAGTGAAATTGCATGCCACAGAGTAAACACCTTTCTAATGCGATGCAATTAGAATGGAATTTAATAGATTATTTTATAACAGACTTGGTAAAATAATTGCTACATACATGCAGTTTTATTTCTTTGCTTAGAGTGGGGGGAAGTATCCATCCCTTTACTCAAAGTATTCTGCATTACTATTAATTAGAAAAGGAAAGGCATTACTATTAATTAGGAAAAAGAAAAGTTTTCTATAAAGATCAATATATTATTGTTTTAAAGAGCAATGATATGCTTACAAAATTGAAAATCAGAATTTATATCCCAAATGATATCTGACAAATCAGTATAATATAAGCATATTATTATTATATTTTAAAATTTTTTTAAGTAAAAGAGGATATTGGACTTGATAAGAAAGATAAAACTATACATCAATAAAAAAAAATAGTCAACGTTAACAAAGTTAAAGCAAAATAAAATATCAAAAAGAAAAAAAAATTATTGACACCTATTAGCTGTGGCTATTATTTTGTTTGCATTGTTGCATCTTGCGACGACACGTTTCTAAATTTCAAGCTTTCAAAAGAAAAATGTATAGTGGTCATGTTATTTGACAACCAAAATATTTCTTTAGAAATTTGTAGCTTACAAGACCATCAACAATAACTTCACTCATCTCTATTTATCTTAGTTTGAAACATTTTGGATACACACAAGCTTTGATAAAAGATATGGGTCGATCTCTATCATTCATCTAAACGATTCCTCCACCGTTCAAGTTTTATTATTTATCCATTGGATATGGTTGAATCAATATGTAATCCTGGACGGCTATATTACTCCACCATTTGTCCTTTAAATATTTTTTTGCTGAATAAGTGACCATTGATAGCAATTTATCAAACTTATGGCGTTGAGATCCCCATGGGCTTATTATTACACAAATATTCATATTTTAGGACCAAAAGAAATTATGAAGTACTAAAAATTAGGCATTCCGTATCACTTTATTATTAATAGTTTGTTGTAGGTGTATTTAGTAAAAAATTGGTTGCAACAAATTATTGTTCTCTTTTGTATATTTGATGAAAAAAGCACTAACAAAATAATATTTTTTTTTGATAATTTGGTTTTAAAAAGAATGTTTAAATCATGAAAGAATACTAATGTCAAAGGTAGTTTAATCAAAATAAATCAAACTACAATCCTCAAACACAAGCCGTTCAAAGCCATCCACTTATCTTTTTTAAGATAACTACAGAAGCTCATGAATATAATTGGAATATGGAGGCCCTATTTGTAATTGAAGTTGGGCAGTTATAATATTTAGTAAACATTAACGGTTATAATTTGAAAAATAAATTAATTTAATTTTATACTTTTACGAAGAAAAATCTATTACATTTTCAATAATGTTTTCAAATTTATCATTTAAAAATTGTATAATTATATACTATTAATTTTTATTTAATAATTATAAAGCTACAATACCTAAATCCAAACAAGTCCGAAGTTTTGTATCGGACAGGTGTATGATAATTTGGCACTATAAGAAGGTTTTTTTTGTAAAAATAAGATAAAAAATAAAAACCATAATGATAACTGATAATTAAATACATAACTTCCTAATAAACCCAAATCCCAATATACCCTCTAATTTCTCTCACCCCTAAGCTCCCAAAATTCACTCCATGCAGCTTTGTCAAGAATCTTAAACAAGTTTTTGGCGAACAAACCGAGTTATGACATTTACCTGCTCAGTATCCTTGACCTGATTGTATAGACAACGGAACAAATTTACTCAAGTTTAGTCTTGAGAGTTTCAAAACGATGAAAAAGATTGTATATAGAGAAGGGTCAGGTTCCACAGCTTCTGATGCGAAGAAAGTCTTGGCAACAGAATCTCCAAGTCACAGCTTATCACATCTAATTTAAGATAATAACACGGGCAGCCATCAAATCCTCAAATTTCCCAGCACCAGCTATATGCAACCACACATACGGCCGTCAATTGGTAGCACACCAAAATGCACGAAAGAATTATTGCATCCCTTCAATCATTAAACATATTCAAACTCACATGAATTGACTTATGGCCACAAGAGTCATTGCATGCCTTTTAAAATTCATTGCTTCTTTTGATTATTGGCCCCCTGCGATATAGGTAGCGACATAGGTTAGCAGTTAGCTCAATGGCATTCTAGCAATATCAGCTCCAACCTAACAAATAATTTCATTAAAAAAAAATTGAAATTGCGAATCACCTTTTTGCACTTCATTGTCTACACTTTGTATGAATTTGCGACCACCCGCTTCCTGGAAACAGTTTCATTTTCAAATATGATGGCAGAAGAAACTTTTTCCTGGGCTCTGTTTCTGTTTGTTCTTTAACCAGTGCATATGCCGCAAAGTTATCAATGCAAACAGATGGAAATAAAATATTAGTAACTTTTACGTGTTCCTGGTATAGAATTTGATTGACATACTTTATGCTTTTCAATTAGAGAACAAACAACGACAGAGCAGGAGAAGAAATCATCTAAGGCAGAGTATGATTGTAATTGGAAATGCCAGTACACTCAAGCTCCCAAATTCTCTGCCAATAATTTACCTCCTTTTGCCTCAATCCCCAATCTAACACCAGTCTTAATGAATGTTATCTTACATTCGATGATTGACTAAAAGGAGAAACCACCATCATTACACTCATATCAAACTTTTAGAAAATGTTGCATATATTCCTGATACAGAATTTGATTCAAAATAGTTTATGCCCCTTAATTAGATAGAAAATTACAAAAATGCAGGAGAAGAAATTACCCGAGGCTTAGGATGAGTGTAATTGCGGTGCAACCGCTCGAGAATTTAGTCAAGGGCCTCCATTCACTGCCAACCGCCACTAATAAGCGTCTCATTTCATATCCTGCCCTGCTTCCTGCATCATATAATACATTAAGTTAAAAGAAATCGGTCGCCCTGTCAAGTAAGCAAGCCTTGAAATGTAATCACTCAACTCAAAATCAAAATTAACGTAAACTTGGTCAAATTAGCTACACATGCCAACGATTTACCCCTTTTGACATCTACCTAAATTCAGTCACGACTGCTTTATTCAATGTTCGAGTACCACACTCACCCTTGATCAGTTGTCGAGAAATTTGTCAATAATGGCAATACATGTAATCTGTGGCAAAATGAGGGTTCGTTCCTTCTTTTTTTTTTTTAGCGTTTTCTAGGCCATTGCTCAACTCCAAAGCCAAACTAAATGTAGGTCACTTGTCCTGCAAAAGAATTACTCATATTGCATTAATATGCTTTTGCAGTAACACATATCACAAATTAAAAATCGTATATTCATAGGATATGAAAATCAAAATATTAGAAAATATGTATCGCATATTTCTGATATAGAGTTTGATTCAAAATGATATTTATGCTTCTTAATGAGATTAAAAACAACAACAAAGCAAATCAGAGTAGGAGAAGAAATTACTTGTCAATGTCCAATCGTGAGGTCGGGAATGTGAGATATCTTAGCCCAGTCTTCTCCTTCCCCCTTGCGGTAACGTTCTTCCAGAAGCCCACAATTCCACCCAATGAACAATTCCTTCAATGTTGTCGTTTGATGAATGTGGTCGGGCAGTGCCTTTAATTTGGGGCACTCAACAATTGTCAAGGAAGAAAGACGTGGCATGATGTTGATGAAGGTGTTTCCCGTCCTTGTAATCCCATAATCCCACTCTTCCAATTGCTTCATACCCCAAATTGTGAATGATTTCAATTTGGGGAAGGCAATAATAACCGATGAAGATGAAGATGAGTCATGATGATCACTTTCTACCCCCAAAAATTCATTACCCACTCCTTTCACACTATTCATGTATGCAATCCTGAGATTTTCAAGGGCTGGCAACTTTCCCAAAGGAGGCAGCTGCTCACAATTTTCGCACAGAACGAGTTCCAAACTCCTTAGATTGGTTAATGACATCATCCAGTTAGGAAAAACAGTGTTGCCTCGGTAGAACCGTATCCGTAATTCCTTTAAATTCGGCGGTGGTTGCAGGACTTCAAGAAGAAGTTGATCGTCCTCGTTCTTCCTCCTTTCTCCTTCGGTTTCCTTCTCATCAAACCAAAGGCTCAAACAAGAGAGGTATTTCTTTTTGTCAATCTCTAATCTCTTAGCCTCACCCACATCCGTCACATTTCCCAGTCTACGTATACCACATACTTGAAGGTGTTCCATTTTTTTAAGAGATTCGAGCCTACATGCTTTGTTACCATCAACACCTGCTCCTCCACTCACATGAAACTCACCTAAGGTCCTCAGACTTGTTAATCTCCCAATCCCTACTGGCATGTACCTAATCGAATCAGTGCGATCATTCAGTAAATGCTTCATGTTTATTAACTTCCCAATTGTTGTGTAACTGGTGAAACAGATTCAAGATTATAAAACGACCTGGATGGTATGCGTTTTGGTATTCAGAGCAAATGCTAAATGAAACGACTTGGAATGTTGCCGTTTCAGTTTACTTGTTGCATACAAGCTGCACGTGCAGGATAACGTCACATTCAGGTTGTTAGAAGCTGTTATTTCCTGTGCTCTGCTCGTGAGGTTCTGGAAAACGCATCAGGATCATTACAGGCTGGAAAATGCAGCTGATCAAACTGGAATCTGAGTTAGTTGTACTGTGAGAGTATAAAAGGGAGAAGAAACCTTGTAATCAATATACAAAATTAAGCTCTCATGATAATCTCTGTATCTTGTTCATAAATCAATAAAAACATATACACTTTGTTCCTCCGTGGATGTAAGCTAATGAAAGTTAGCTGAACCACGTAATCTCTATTCGTCCTTGATTGATTGATTCTGAGTTTCATGTTGTTTCTTTTCATATTCTAGTTTGCAAATGAATTCTTAGATCTTTGTCATCTTGAAGAGCAATTGTTCTTGGTTCAATAAGTCTTCTAATCATCTTTACAGCATCTTGATTCACCTGAGAGGAAGATTCTGGGCAGCAGCTGAAGGTGACTGGAAATTATAACCCTTCAGCCGCTACACCAATCCCTTTAGGTAATCCTTTAAGATCATAACAATGACTAAGGTCTAACTTTTCTAGATTATATAACTCGCACAATGTCCCTGGGAGTTTCTCCATTTTCTGCCGAGCCAAATTAAGGTATCTTAAATGCACCAGCTTTTTTATGTTTCTTGGAATCTCTAGAGTCAAAATCGATGAGTTGAACAATCCAACAAAATCTAATGCCCTTAAACTTGTTAATTCCCTAAATAATTCTTTTAGGATCTCACCATTTAACACCGACAGATCAAATGACGTACAATCAATTAAGAGGCTGCGAATTCTTTTGACTCTACGAGTAGAGACAGGAAGTAAAGCCCCAGGACGAATGATTAACATTAAATGACGAAGCTTCTCATCAAGAGAGTTTGTGGCGTTTGGTTCTTTGCCAGCATTTATTTCCATCGAAAAACATTCATTTTGACTTACAAATTGGGCAAAATCATGTACCATATCATGCATCTTACACTCTATAATACGATTATCATAACTTTTCTCAAACTCTTGAAAGAAAGAGCGAGAAGCTAAGATGCCAAAATACTCTTCGCCTACTGTCTCCATCTCTGCATCTTGTTCTGCACTAAGATAACCTTGAGCCATCCATAATGTGATTAGTTTGTCTTTTTCTATGTTATAGTCTTTTGGAAAGACAGCACAATATGAGAAACATCTTTTTACTTTGGACGGCAAATCGTTGTAACTCAACAACAATGAAGACGAAACATCTTTCTCAATCTCTTCTACTTTCCATAAATCACTACTTAAAATTCTTTCCCATTCATCTTCAGTTTGTTTAGAGCGCATGAGACTCCCTATTGTCTTTACAGCAAGCGGTAAACCTTTGCACTTGCCAACAATTCTTCTCCCGATTTGTTCAAATTTCTCACGTTCCTCGATGGGCCGATCAAACAATGCTATCTTGTTAAACAACAACCAACATTCCTCTTCAGCTAATTCCTTAACTGGGATAGGATCTATAGATCCCATCATGAATGCAACTGAATCCTTGCGTGTGGTAACTAAAATTTTACTTCCATGGAGACCATTTTTTAGACAACTGTAGAATGGTTCCCATTTAAGATAAGTTCCATCCCACACATCGTCTAAGACAAGCAAAAATCGCTTTCCTGTAATAGATTCAGATATAAGTTGAAGAAGAGATTGAAATTCACCTAAATTAGAAGAGGAAACACCTAAAGCTTCAACCATCGCTTTGGCAATCCTAAACTCCTCAAAAGTGTCTGATACGCACACCCATAAAATTTTGTCAAACTTTCTCTTTACCTCAACATCGTTACATGCTAGTTGTGCAAGAGTTGTTTTCCCTATGCCTCCCATACCAACCATTGAGATGATACGAAGGCCTTGTTGTTGCTCACTACTCTCACACAATAGCTTGCTTATAAGTTTGTTCGTCTCATCAACTCTACCACAAATCCCTTCCTCGTCAATCAAGGGGGTGCTCTGTACACGCCTTGATCCTTCGTTACTTTTACTGACGTCACTCTTAGATAAGTTAAACATATCTTTTTGAGTGGCAATAACATGTAGCCCTTCATTGATTTCTTTGATCTTGACAGCAATCTCACGGTGCAAAATGACTTGTTTGAGATCAAAGCAAGAGGCAGGAAAGCAGGAACATACCTTGAGCCGACCCTCAATTTGCAATTTTCGTCTTGCAGTGATCCACTCATCCAACACATCTTCGATGTCGTAGGATGCGTACTTGAGCCTACCCAACCAAAGTCTAACAGCTTTGTTTGTCACTTGCTTTTCCTCTGCATCATCGAGCACAGCTTGAACGGCTTGAAGATTGCTGGTAAGCTTGTCTACTTCTTTTTTAACATCGGTCACAAGCTTCACCTGTTACATCCCAGACCCAATGAAAAATTATGAAACTTCTTGGAGAGCCTTGTACATATTTCAAGTTAATCCTACCCAAATTTCATGATTTTAGGAACGATCTACATTAAGTTATAAGCATCTTATTACCAATATAAGGTCAATTAAAACATAATCGTGAAACAAATTTCCTTTCAAAATTCTGTCAAATTCTAAGTCACTTAACTGGTACTAAAAATCATGAAAATCAATCTGAGCATGGCATAACATGTGACTATCGAATCCTAAAATGTTGGAGCCCAAAATCCAAGAATCATAAAAGATACAAATTCAGCAAAGAGACTAAATCAGAAACCAAATTAAGATTTAAAGAAATTATATGAAATCACTTAACAAACTCAAAAAGTGTAAGAAAATTATGAAACTTGTCAGAGAGTCTAAGTAGTGGATAAAGGATTCAGTGCTGTATTGAGTTTTTACTAAACAATGAATTAATAATTGTTTGACAAAAATGAAAAATATATCCTGACCAGTAGTTAAATACTCAATAACAACTTAGCTCAACATTGAATATTTGTGCAAATTAAAAACTGAGGGTTTTAGTCATTTCTTAGATGTGGAAGTTATAGTAAGTTACCAAAATATGGTTAGTTATTGAAAATATAAATGAAATAAAATAAAAATGGGTATTTACTACATCACTTTTTAATTAAATTCAATTCAAATTTCAAAAATTAAAATCACCAAATAAATAAAAAAAAAAAGCAAAAATTATGTTTTCGATAAAAACAAAACCAATTAAAATAATTAGAAGTATTTATAACTTGAGGGTGTAACATCGATCACCTGTTGTTTAATCTCTTCAACTGCGGAGGAAGTCAGCTGCTCCACGATAGGGGAAACGATGGCATCAACCATGGTGAATACAAGAGGCGACAAATTGATGTTTGCAAAAGTGATCAAAAGGATGTTGAAGTGTTTGTGAAAATGAATTCCGGGCCATAGCTTTCTTATTTATACTTGATGGCATGCATGGCTTTACTTCTCGACCACGTCAATAATAATAATAATTAGAGCATAACACCTTCCCTTCACTTTCTTTCAATTGGGAAACTTTCACTTTTGCTAGTTCAAGATAAGTATCAATACCACAACGGTTGATGCAACTTATCCCTAAGAGAAGTAAGGTAGGTTCTTGACCTTTTGATCAATATAGCTCATTTTCATCATCTGGGATTAATGTTACTGATCAATTTATACATTTTTATACAATTAGCTGGCATATCTTCTTAATTTGAAATCTGTATAAAAATAGTAATACACTTTCTTTGAAACTTGTATCCCAGTTTTATAAGTTAATCCGTAGCTCGTACTCAATTTAATATTCCACTCATTGTATATTTACTTAGAAGTTCGAAGCAGTTTGAGCAATTCAAAAAATAAAACCATTTTATTTTATCCTCGCCTCATAGACCATATTTATTCATATACTTATTTATTAATAGTGCTTAAAATATACATGTGAAAAGTATTTCAATAACAAGCTTCATAATTTGACATGTGTCAACGTCATGTTATAGATCAAATAGAGGCCCCAAAACGATTTTGACAGTAATCTTTGAGCTTGAGCATAACTATGAATGCAGTGATAAATTTCATTACTTTGTTTTTCATTACAAGAGTAAATGTGTTACCAAAATTACAAACGATACTAGAGAAAAATCAATAATCAACATTTGTGTACACTAGCTGATTCAACTAAAAAAATCGCTCTATATTGTACAAATAGTCCAAGATTCGGACCATACATCATAATTAGGAGGGGTTTGATTAAAACCACCTCTTCGGCGCTTGTCCTGTCTGACCCATTCAAGCAGTGAAGAGCTAAGAACTTGAGTTAAATGTTTGATCGATTGAAAACTTCATAAATCCTACAAGAGAGCATAATAGGTTAACAAACGTGAATCACAAGCACGAAAACACATACAAATGTAAGAGGCATGCTAACGGTTTGCACACCACATATCTTCGTGTCCCGTCTTAGTTAACATCGTCATCATCCTTAATGTACTTCTCCTGCACTTCAGCTACTGTAGATATCTTTGTTAAGCAAAACTTGTCTGACTCAATTACATGGGAAAAGTGTGGATACAATATCAGGGAAAAAGAAGTTTCCATGATTTTGGTACGTTTATGAAAAACGCATGAATCAAGCTTGAAGCCTACCTAACAGCAAAATTAGTTTCTCAAACATACAAGTTAAAAGATGCAGATGCATATGATGAACTATAATTAAATAACCAAAAAGTTTTATGAATATGAGAATCACAAGATTGAAAATTGGCGAAAAGAAGGATATCTGAAATAATCCCAATCAACATCTCGAACTGCAATCTTGCTGAATTCAACTGCACTGGCATCCAAGCCAGCAAAGATGTACCCATTGCTTTTATCTATCAGCTTCACGAGCTTTGCCACACTTTCCTTATCCTGAAGAGGAGCAGCCAACTGAGATCTTATTCACAAATAATTCAAAGAAACTGAAGAAAGAATTCAAGAGAAACTGATGACCTGAATATCTAAGGTTGAAAAATTGACCAGACTATAGTCTTCTATTACATCACACAGCTCCTTTGTAAGCTTTCTGCGAGCAGAATTATTAACAGCTTGTATATAAAATATATTTGAACAACAGGCATTACATATCTCCAAATGAAATTACAAGAACATCATACAACCAGATTCCTGAGGCTGAGTTAGGCTAGAGGCAATCAATAAGCATACTATCAAGGGCAATTATGGCTCCTTTTCATATTGGCATCTCAATGGCAACAATGGATGAATTTGCAAGTATTCAGAAAGTGGATTGAATTTATTGAAAAGAATGACAGCCAAATACAGAACTGAATGATGACTGAACATATGCAGGTTTTAGATAAGAAGCTGCACTGCATATGAATGAAGTAGAATGGAATTAGATAACAAGTATACCATCTGGGACCTAACAACTCCATCCAAATGACACCATATGACCCACGTTGACAGACGTCAATATGACCGTATGGTTGATGAATTCTCCATGTTATCTTCTTTTCAAGATAACTCTTTCTTAAGATCAAGAAAATTTTGCGAAACCACGCATCAATATTTCTAGGACAGGCACATTTTAACCACTTATTGAATCTGATCAAAACAAAAGAGGAACTTTTTTTTCCCCTATTCATTGTTACACAAGAAATTCAAATAAAATTTGCCTAACATATATGCTTTCTTTTGACTTCCTAGACAAGATATGGCAAGTTGAAATCTAAGGCTGTAACACGGCCAAAGCCAAAAATTGTTCACTTGCATCCAAGAGCTGTGTCTGGACAAACACAATGGCATTTCCATTGACAAATTTCATTACATTTGTGTGGGCATTGCAGTGTGGCAGCAGATGGCAAGGGGAGGTAACAATTGAAAATGATAGAAACAACAGTCAGAAATAGCAATGGACACAATTTGCATCATTGATTCAGCTAGAATTCAAACCTGTACTTAGCAGAACGAGGGTCCTGACCCAGAGCATGCTGTAAATATGACAAATCTTGCACATCCGTATAGTAGTCAAGATTAAAAGCTGCAACATACCCAAAGTAATTGATTGGTGAGGAAATGTAGCAGATAGGAGCTTGTGACAATATCTGATAATTCAAACTAAACAAACAAGTAGGAGAGCTACACTTAAAACCACACCTAGCTTTCCATAATTCTCAATCAGATCGATCTTAGACAAGACATTGACATGGGGAAGTTCCAGATGTAGCATTGTAGACAGCGAGAGAAGCAAAGCACTAACATACTTCCCGGGGTCACTGCAAAGATGTGCATCAACTAGATGCACTGCAGTCAACTGCATGTGAAAGGAACCAACTGAGAATTGCACAATTCTGGCATCAAAACAACAAAGATGAATTCACCTCAACTCTTTGAGTCACTTCATAGAGGTAAGATGTAACAATACCCTGAGATTTAACTTCTTTATGAGTCTCATGATAATGTTCTTGGCATTGGAATGAAGAAAAAATAATTCAACTTGGCCAGGAAAATCAAACAGAAGATAATGATCTGCAAAATACCAAAAACATTAATGTTTTAACATTTTTTATGAGTCTCATGACAGCATTAATGGCATTAGAATGAAGGAAAATGGCCTCTTCTTACCTTTCAAAAGTGGTTCCAATTTCAACTGCAACCAATCAATATTCTTCTCTAGATAGTCCATACAATACACAAGACCTAGTTTATCAGCAAACACCTACTTTAGAAACCACAGGACAAGTACAAGCACATTGAATACAAACATATCACTGCAAAATGAAAGAAGACAGCATATAAAGTCTGCCAAATCATTGTCCAGAAAATCTGAAAAGCGAATGAACGTGGCCACTTGATTGAAGTTAATTTCATGAAATTTTTTGTAAAGCAAAGGAATATCACTGCATGATAAAGAAAGAAAGAGTAAACAACAATAGGCTGACTAACCTCCATTGGGACCAAGTGAATGCTCCATCATCACATCACTTAGTTTAATGAGGTCCTCGATATTCACAACACACTCATATCTATATTAACATCAAGGAAGTTTCTGATTGAACTAATTGTACTACAACAAACCACAGCATCTGTAAAAAAAGTTCAATGACAAAGGATACGGCAAACTATCATTAGCAGGATCCAAATTGATGACTGCAACCTTCCTGCATAAAAATTATTAAGTTACCACCAAAACAACCATATAGACCAAATTGGCATACAGCTTGCCACTGAACACATACAACCTTCACACGCTTGTTACTAACAATCTTCACTTAAAGTTAATCCTATAACTCGGTTATTCCCTACCGCTCTTACATTCATTTAAAGGGGAAAGCCCAAATCAATTTTTTTGGCCATCAAAGAGAAATCTGCTTGAAATCAAGAAATGAAGTTACCTGCCAACAAGGCTGAGAAACTGAGACATGCCATTGCAGTAAGTGGTCTTTCCTGAGCCGGGCGGACCAATCACCACTTGCCCAAACACCATTCTCGCTCACGCTCAATTTTTTTCTTTTTTTCTCTTTTAACTTAATACTCTTGAGAGAAATTCGTCGAACAATTAATCTGCATTAAACAATTCGCGTTTAACTTTTCCAGATTAAATCCCAATCAAAAGAAATTGAAAAAGCAAATAAATTAATCATAAAATCAGCTCTATTTCATTATTGGTAGACCTGCTACTAAAAAGCTCTTAATCAGCGGGAAGTCTCTAGGCCCGGAGACTCTGACTCAGCTGAAAGCAAAAGCCTGCGCTTTAAACATTCGAACTATTTTATATCAGCAATACAGCGTCGGTTAATGGACGGTAGGGGGTGGGCAGTTTACGGTTCGGTTCTGGATTAAAACCGAACCGAACTAAAATTGATCGGTTCCAAAATAATATGAACCGAATTGAACCGGACTTGGGTCAATTGATTCGATTCAGGTTTAAAATTCGGTTCGGTTTTGGTTTTGTTCAGCATTTTCAAAAGACATACATACCAAGTCGAATCAACGAGCATTACCCAACTCAGGATACATTTAAACATAAATCAATTATTGATTTCAAATTTTTCTTCAATTTTTCTTAAGATTGACTACTTAAGCTTCTAGGGAAAAAAAAAACTTAAAAAGGTTATTTATTCCTCTTGTAACAAAACCTTATTGGCTGTTCGGGTTGTTTTTTTTTTTTCTTTTGACAAAGACCTGCAGTTTTGAATCTGTTTATTACCCAATTGCTTAATTAGATGCTGGAATTAATCTTCAAATTTAAGAATCAATTATTTCCAATAAAATAAGAAAGAAAGCCACTAACTACAATACAATACAAGGGTGTTGAAAATCTCTATTTCTCAATGAATCATAAATTTAAAACTCACGACATTTTTAAAAGCTACCAACTTAAAGTTGGAAAAGTTTAAAATTGTGAGGACTTATATTAATTCTTAAAGCACTATCAAATAAATAAAAAGTCAGCTCTCAACAACTCACTGTCTCCGACTCTCCGGCGTGATGGGAACGGCTGAACGACGCTTCGACTGCGACAGATGGTTCTTGGCGACGAGGTGGTTGAATCACGATCACAATCACGATCTGCCTCTGCCATCTGCCATTTGCCGCTAGCTAATCAAAAATATTGAGTCACAAGTGCTGGTGGTGGACGATGCGTGACAGCAGTGAGCTAAGAGAGTGAGATGCTGAGACAGAAGGGTGAAATGGTGAGAGACTGTAAGACTGAGATGGTGACGGAGACGGAGAGAGTCATAGTGAGCGAAATAGAGAGAGACTGCTACTGTGGTGTACGTCGTGCATCTTCAAAAATTTTTATTAATTTTTATTTTTTAAATATTTATTTATTTATTATGTGATAAAAAAGAAAATAAAAAAATATATTATTTTTTAAAAAATTCATTAAATAAAAATAAGTTAATATTATTTTAATAAATAAATATTTTTTTTAAAAGAAAAATAAATGGTAATTAAAGTACTTCTTTCTTTTTTTCTCTAATAAAATATAAATTAAAGAAAGAGAAAGTAATTTTATAAAATTAAAGAGAAAATATATTTTTATTTAAAAAATCTTAATTAAAGTATTTTTTAGAGTTTTAAAAACTGAAATGCCTCTTTAAATAAGTAATAAAATTTTATTTGAAGAGTCTTTTAAAAATGCTCTTAGTTTTAAGAAAATTAGGAATTTGCTAATTTAGTTTTAACTGATTTTTCTTTTTTTAATTAAAATTACATGAACGGATCGGTTTGTGCATACAAATCAAACCAAACATAAACCATTTGGTTCATAAAAAAATAAATTGTTTGGGTTTTTAATTCTTAAATTGAATCGAACTTAAATGAGTAATTTCGATTTAGTTCGGTTCAGTTCGACAAAAACAAAATTGAATGTCCAACCCTAGTGAAAACACACAATGTTAAGAAAAGTTTGGACTACTTATTTTTTGGGAAATATTTTTTTAGTTTAAAAAACAAAAATTTATTTATTTTATTTACGCATAACATAACAAATATTTATTTATTTTATCTTTTATTTTTCATCTAGGAGATACGACCAACAGATATCTAAAAAAAAAAAAAAAGAATATTCATTTTAACCATGATAGTTTGGTTATGGTTTCTGAGGTTGATTGCGGTCTTTAATGTTTACTCAGATGGTATCAATATATAATTGAGGCAAAAGCCTTACTTTTTGGCATCAAATTTGCTAGTGAGGTTGGTTTATCTTCATATTCACTGCAAGTTATTCTTTTTCTTTTTTTTTTTAACAGGACAGCTTAGTACTCGTATCAAGCTGTTTTTGATTTGGATAGTTGCTGATCTAGAGTGTTTATCGTTACCAAAGAAAGATTTCGGAATTTTTCATCTATTTAGAGATTGTAATAAAACAACTAATGCTTTAGCTAGGCTTGCATTTAGCTGTCATCAATGTTTTGTATGGGTGGAAGATTTTCCACAACATTTAGCTTGTTTCCTTTGAATTTTATATTGAAATAATAAGAATCTATTTTTCAAAAACTAAAAAACATTATAATGTAATAAGTAAGTTTTTATATTTATGTATAATAGTTATTATTTTTTTTCAATTTTTAAAATTATAAAATTTATCATAGGAGAGAGAAAATGAGGATAAAATTATATATTAAAAGAATACACATTAATAGAATATCATTTGTATAATAGTCTGACTAAGTGGTTTTCAAACAATTTTATTTGGTTTATGTCACAGGATAAATATTTTGCGCAGTGAAATAGTGTGCCACTTAGACAATTTTTGTGAGATAGTTGTTAAATAAACCTTGACCTTCTCAATTAGATAAGCTAGGGTGCTTGCAGAAAAGGTTAAGAAAAGAGATAGCATTGTAGCCAAAAAGAAAATATATTATTCACAAGAATGTGTATAAGAGAACTTAAGAGGTTACAAGTATGCTTGAGTTGCTCTCGCTTATGTGTTTAAATGGCAAGTGTCATGCCCTGTTTATGAAAGAGGCTTACCAATCTAGAATGTTCTATGTCTAAAGACTTCTCAAAACTTGGTGACAACTCTCATGACTAGTAATACCTAGAATATTCTAGAAAAATCTATGTATAAGTCTAAGAGTACACGAGAGTGTTGGAAATTTCTAGAATAAACCCAAGCTAGCAAAATAGGCCCAATTTAGCCTTTTTAAGTTAAAAAATTTGACCAGCCAACTACAGTAAGTACTAAAGTTTAAATCCATAAGGAGGTAGGGGACTAAAAAATTAATATGGATATTACTCACTCACTTTACTTTTTAAAAAGTATTAGATAATAATACCAAAAATACTACTTTCAAAATCTTTGTTTATAATGTATATTACAAATTATCGAGATATGTAGATTGATATTTTATATATATATATATATTATAAAGGGGGCACTAGTGCTATTTAAACCCACTAAAATATTTTTGTATATCCATTTACTCAAAACTTATATCTCAATTTTTTACGAAATATTTTATTTTATGCATGATATCGCATCATCTTCGCAAGAGTATTATGGTAATAAACTTTTTATTTTAAAATGGGTCTGCATAGTGTTTTAGTGAATTCAAATATTACCAACCTAGATAAATATTTCGAGCATGTTGATCTACCATGGCAAGCAAATGAAAATAGATGCATGATAGGTAAGTAATCACATTCGTATGAATCATATAATCACAAATAAAACAAAAGGCAATGGGAAACACAAAGAAAAATTTTCTCTTAGCAAAATAAAATGATAACAATAGCTCAAAATTTTTCTAACGCACAAGTTTAATTCTCAAAAATACACATTTACACGATGCCCAAGTTCATTTGAAGTCTTAGATATGAGTTTAGGAATTTCTGGACCACGGAAGAGCCACACCCCCTTGACTTTGTATGGCCGATAATTATCATCTTTCCAAATGCACGCTAGCGAGCCAGATCTATCCTCTGAAGAAACCCACCAACCTTATTATAACAACACAAAAGAATTACTATTAGACTATATTTAGCGCGTAGAATTAAATTGAATTAATTATTAGGATTGAACTAAAACTAAGTTGAATTCGATTAAATTAGATTACGTTATATTATATAGTCTTATTTTTATATAATAATAGATTAGATTAGATTAAATTATATTTAGATAATATTAAATAACATTTTTAAGTTAATATTTAAATATAAATATTAATTATTCATGAAATTTTGTAATCATAATTACAATAAATTTAATTAAGCTGGTTTATAAATTTAATAGAAAAATAATTACTATTATTGTATTAAACATCTCTTACAATAGCATTTTAACTCAATAATCTTTGTGAGATATCTTAATTAGGCCAGTCTTCTCCGTTCCCTCTCTGTAATGTTTGTCTAGAAAAGGACAATAAAAATGCGCAATTGCTTCAACCTCATCATTTGATGAAAATGGCAGCTTTATTAGCTAAAAAAAAAAAATCATTTGAAGTATGAAAAAATTCGTAACTTCGTAAGGCTATGCTTGAATTCAGGTGTTATAATTTTTAATCTACAATTGTTAATGGATAGACTCACTAGTTGTGAATTATAAGTGTTTGCTGAATAAACAAAGGTAAACAGATCTAATAAAATTTTTAACCTCTATTTTCATCAGGATTCTTTTAGGTGGCAAATTAAATAAATTAATTACTATTCAAAGACTGATAACATCATTAATGTTGTTTAATTATATCACACCATTATGAGTTTTAAAAAATAAAAATTGATGGGTGTTAAAATCCTCTTGAGAATATGGAGGTTGGGAATGGGAAACAGGAGAAGTTCCTGGGAAACAATTAACAAGCATTGTGCTGGAATGAAGGTTATATTAAACTCATTTCCTTTTTTGGTCCAAGTTACATAATAAAAGAAAAATAAAATTGTTTAATATTTTATTCTTAAATACATTTTCCGAACCCCCTGCTCTTCCGCAAAAGAACTTCCTGTTCTTCCGCAAAAGAACTTCATCTAAGAATATTAATATTAATATTTTAACAGAATATAATTGTGAATATTAACACTAAAAATATTAATTTTTTGGAAGCATTTTTTTTGAATAAATACACATAATAAGGTCACACAATGCGTATGACTTTAAGCTTTTATTGATAAATTTTAGTCATTTATAAAATGAAGAGCCTTTATACGAAATGGGCCTTATTAGTAATGGGTTCATTTTTCTGTCGAGCTCAGACACTCCTCAATAATCATAATTAATCACAGTTTAAATATTTAGGTGTTATTTTAGTACTAAATTAACGTATCTTGCTTAAGTCCAAACTATTAACTCCGTTTCAACCTTTTAATGTTGTGTTTACTCGTCAATAATTGGAATGAACTGGAATGAGAATGAGGTATAATGGAAATGAATTGGAATGAGAATAGAGAATGAGAATCAAAATAAGTTGTTTATTTGACCTTTAGAAATTGAAATTATAATGGGTTAGAATCTCATTAATGTGCTTATTTTATTTTGAAATTGGAATTAGAATGAGTTAGATTGTAACAAATTACTAAAAGGTACTTACTGAATTACTGTCATAATTATTATTTTATATTTTAATTATAGTGATTATTTATTTAAAAATTATTATTATTATTAATTATTGTCAATAACGTATTAATATATTATTAATTAAAATTTTTTAATTAATTAATTATAATAATTATATTAATTATTATTATAAAAATATATTAATTATTATTTATTCAAAAACTATAATTATTAATATATTATTTTTAATAATGTATTAATATATTACTATAGTAATAATTATATTAATTAATTAATTATAATAAAATTATATTAATTATTGTGATTATTTATCAAAAATTATAATTATTAATAATTATTGTTAATAATATATTAATATAGTAACAATTATATTAATTAATTAATTAAATATCTTGAGATAGTTAAATTGATTAAACGCCAAAGGTTTTGTGAGTATATAAGCTATTTGATCATAGCTTGGTACATGACTTAGTTGAACTTCTTTCTGAGCTATGTGATCACGAACGAAATGCAGATCTAGCTCAATGTGCTTCATTCTGGAATGATACTTAGGATTGTTTGCTAGAGCTTCTACACTCTTATTATCACAGTGAAGGATTGGAACATGCAGTAGAGGCATCTTCAATTCTTTGAGTAAATAGAATATCCATAGAATTTCAGAAACTGTCAAAGCTAATGCTCTGTATTCTGATTCTGCCGTACTTTTAGAGACTATTTGTTGTTTATTTGAAGACCAGGAAATCAAATTGTCACCTAGATAAACACAGTACCCTCCTATGGATTTTCTGTCATCCAAGTCTGATCCCCAATCAGTATATGAAAATGCTGTGAGAGTAAGAGTTCCAGTGCTATAAAATTGCAGACCATAATCTGATGTGCACTGCAAATACCTTAATACTCGCTTACATGCTTGCCAATGAAGTACTGTTGGAGTAGCAAGAAATTGGATAAGTTTATTCACGGTAAATGCAATTTCAGGTCTAGTTAGTGTAATATACTACAGAGAACCAATCAAACTTCTGTATAGTGATGGATTTTCAAAGGCAACTTCTTTATCTTTAACCAGCTTCTCACTTGAAATCATGGGAGTTTGACACCCTTTACTATTAAGCATCTGAGCTTTCTTAAGCAAATCACCTATATATTTGGTCTGAAAAAGATGTATCCCTGCAACTGAGGGTGTTACTTTAAGACCAAGGAAATAATTAAAATCTCCTAGATTTTTTAAAACAAACTCAAACCCCAATCGGTTGATAATATTCTCTACAAGCTTATTATCTGAACCAGTAACTAATATATCATCCACATAAATGAGCACCACCATAATATCTCTTGATGTATGATGAATAAATAGTGAAGTATATGATTTAGAGGCATTAAAACCCCAATGCTGTAGTGAGAATTACAGCCGATCATACTAGGCCCTTGGAGCTTGTTTGAGTCCATAAAGAGCCTTAGTTAATTTGCATACATATGAAGGATATTGAGGATGAATAAACCCCTCAGGTTGATGCATGAAAACATCTTCAATAAGAATGCCATTAGGGAAGGCATTATTAACATCAAGTTATTTGATAAACCACTGGTTCATCACAGCAATGCTCAGAATGATTCTGATAGTATAGGGTTTAACAACAGGACTGAAAATTTCAAAGAAATCCACTCCTTGTGTTTGGTGAAATCCTTTAGCAACTAACCTTGCCTTGTATTTGCATATGCTTCCATTAGGATTGTATTTAACTCTAAATATCCATTTATTGCCAACAATCTTGCTAGCCTGCTCCTTGGGAACTAGAACCCAAGTATTATTATTTTGTAATGCATTAAATTCTTCTTGCATAGCCTCTCTCCACTTAGTATCTGCCAAGGCTGCTTTAATAGATTATGGTTCAAGATTTTGTGTAGCTGCCAAGTATGACTTAGGCTTAAACACTCCAACCTTTGATCTGGTAACCATAGGATGAGTATTTTTGGATTGGTAGAGCTGGTTGTATTGGTGTAGACTAAAAAGACTGATTTGATGGTGGTACCACTGATGGCTGTTGTGCTTGAGATTGTGCAGGGGATTGACTACATGAGGAAGATGTATTTAAGTTACCAGAATCAGGGCCTGCATTTGGAGCAAGTGAATTGATAAAATGTTGTGAAATGTTACCATCTTGAATGACAGTTGTTAAAGGAACAAATGTGAGAGGTATATGAAGTTGCTAATTAAATGATATATTCTAGACAGGTTTATTTGAAGGAAATATTTCAGAAAAAGGAAATTTAGATTAATTGAATTAGACATGCCAAGTAATATAGATTTTTCCAGTAGAATCTAAACACTTATAGCCTTTGTGTAATGGACTATAGCCAATAATGAGGCACTTTTGTGTATGGAAGTTGAACTTATGCTTGCTATATGGTCTGAGAAAAGAAAACCATGCACAACCAAATGTTTTAAGGAATTGGTAATCAGGTTGTCTGTTGTGAAGTTTAGTAAATGGTGAGATATTATTTAAGATAGGAGTTGGTAACCTATTTCTAAAGAAAGAAGCTGTATAGAATGTTTCCCACTAGAAGGACAGAGGCATTTTAGCTTGTGCAAGAAGAGTAAGCCCTGTTTTAACCACATGTCTATGCTTTCTTTCAACTACACCATTTTGATGATGTGTATGGGGACAATTGTGCCAAAAACTTATCCCTTCTTCTTCAAGAAAACTGTTAAAACTTCTATACTCACCACCCCAATCAAACTGAAGTGACTTCAAGGGATAGCCAAATTATTTTTCCACTAAGGTTTTGAAGTATTTAAAAGTATCTAAGGCTTCTAATTTGAGTGTTAGTGGAAAAATCCAGCAATATCTACTATAGTCATCTACAAAGCTAATATAATATCTAAAGCCATGTAGAGAGGGTAAGGGTGCTGGTCCTCAAAGATCAGTGTGAATGATTTCTAGAGGAGCTTTGGTTTTGATTCCAGTTGAGTAAAAATGCACTTGATAAATTACATCACAAAAATCAGGAGCTGATATACATGAGTAGTTTAAGAAAAAGAGATGATAGGATAGATTTCAACAAATGTTTATTAAGATGGCCAAATCTTTGATGAAACAAGTTTGTTATCTTAGATGTGTTCATATGACATTAAGAATTACAAGTTTTATTAGCAGCTATATCAGAAATTTTGCAAGCTGAAGTATTAAGAACATAAAGTATAGAGCTAGGTGCATAGGTGAAGCCATTGGAATTTGAAATAGAGTCATTCTTTGACAGCAACAAATACATCCCTTCTCTAGCAATCCTTTGAGCCAAATGCACTTCCTTCTTCTAGTCATTTATAAAACACATATTGAAAACAAACTCAATGGTTATATCAGGGTTATCTTCAAGTAATTTTGAAACACTTATGAGATTTTTAGTAAGTTTGGGTACACACAAAATATCTCTTCAGTGTAAGGTTGAATTGCATAATGTTTAAATATTTGCATAACCAATAAGTGAAATGTGCAATCCCTGACCATTATCAACATGTAGTAGTTCATTACCTGAATATTCATTTCCAGCATGCAAATTCTATAGGTTGTTAGTGAGGTGATGAGTAGCCCCACTGTCAATGTACCATCATTGGTCAGCTATTGGTCCCTTAGAGTTTGTAAGTGTTAATCTTATAATATTGATTTTGATGATAACAAAACTTATATGTTCTTGATTAAAATATTTGAGTTATTAAAATAAATTTCTTAAAGCCATAAACATGTTTAAAGAATCTTAATGACCGTTAACTTAAGTTGGAAAATCATTTTTCTATAAAAAGTTATCAAAATATAGATTCTGAAAATTACCCTTGAACCGTTTATTATAAAAGTCGAACCGTTTATTTACAGAAAAGATTTAGTTTTTAGACTTGTTTCAGAATATTATGGAAATTAACGGTGAACCGATAGTTTACAAAAAGGAGAAAACTTTCTAATTTTGAATCGTTTAGGAAAAACGGAAATCTAAGTTTGTTTTGCAGGTTTCTGGAAATAAACGGCGATCCGATAACTACAAACGGTAAACCGTTTATTTAAATTCTAAGCATAACGGCTATTTAGACAAGTCAAAACAGTTAACCGTTAGCAATAAACGGCAATTTGATTATTCTCAAAAAGTCAACAACGACTAGTTTTTAACTCCAACTATAAAATAGCTCAATCAAATTCAAATAAATAGAGATAAAAAAGTTTTCATTGAGCTTACTACTGAGAAAACATATATCATTGGGCTTTAAACTTGTTTTTATTTCATTGATTCACATATTGAGATTTCAATTGTAATCATATACGTTGTGTGAGAGATTAGTTGATTATAATATTTGTTTTTAAGTGATTGTAAGTGTTGTGATACACTTGGGTTGAGAGATTGGGAATAATCTCTTGTTGTAAAGGTTCATTGACACCTTTGAAGTTAATTGTAATTGTTGTTGAAGCCTTGGAGGCTTGCTTAGTGGAATCCTCAAGCCCGGTGAGCTTGGAGGTGTGGACGTAGGCACGGTTGGCCGAACCACGTAGAAATCACGTGTTTGATCTCTCTTCCCTTATCTTTTTAATTTCGAGCATTATTAAAATTATTGCTTTTGATTTTATTAAGACATTAGTTTAAATTGTTGTGTGGTTTTATTTGTCTTAATTTTTAAGAACCCAATTCACCCCCCTCTTGGGTAGCCTAGTTAGTATTTCAGTAAGATAAGCAGCTCTTGGTGAGTTCTGATATGGATTATTGCAAGGAACATAATCCCTGTTGAATCTGTTTCGGCACTCAGCTGCAGTATGTTTAGGTTTAAAACAGATCTGGCAAATTACAGCAATAGCATTTGAATCCGGAACTCCCTTGCCATTGGAAAAGCTTGTTAGATTTTTAATCTAGTATTGTTGGATCTTTAATCCAACGTTGGACTTATATGTGAATAATTATGTGTTGCAGATTGTCATATAAGGTTAAGCCCAATTAAAAGTGATCTATTAAGGTTTACAGCATTATGGGCTTTAATGTATTTAATAGGATGTGAGCTTTTAATTTATAGAGACCCAATAGTATTCTAATTCTATAATGGGCAGAATTAGGAATACCTAGTGACAGCAGGAAACTATTGTCTATATAAGTGGTCATAATCCTTAGGTCACACGTTGAAATCTTTCCATTCTTTCTGATATCTCATCTTCAGAGAGAAAATTCAGAGAGAACTAAAGGACTCTCTAGGAGAATGTGTAGATCTGGAAGGCCAACCATACAACCTTAGAGAGGAATTAAGCGTTATGGATTCAGGTATGCTTCCACATAATTTATTATTGATTCTTAGTGATATGACATAAATATTCCTAGGTTATAGGTGATAGTTTTCATCAAAGGTTTTATTGTCTCAACAAAGCCACCATTCTAACCAAAGTAACCATTGTGATTACTGCCTCTACCACCTTGTGAAAAATTTCCAATTGTCATACCATTCCATCCACCATTCTAGTTTCCTCTTACTTGTCCCTGTGAAAAGTTTCTACCATAGCCACCTCTGCCTCCAGCAAAACCACCTTTGAAACCAGTATCATAACCACCTTTGATTCCAAAATTCTTATTCCAATTGTTATTAAATTGACCACAAGTACAGTTGTTATTGAATTGGCCACCTTGTTTCTTATTATTAAATCCAGATCTAGTTTGAGCAATGTTTGCAACATAATTCAACTTAGCTTCTTTGCTTGCAATTAACTGATTTGCATATAATCTAGCTTCAGGAGTTAACAGCATAGAATATGCTTCATTAACAGAGATCTTAGCAAGATTAGCTTCTATATAAACCACAATAAGATAATAAGGTTGGCCCAATCCAGAGATCAAATGTGTAAGAAAGTCCAAAGAACTGATTGGATTACCAAGAATAGTCAGTTCATTAGTAATAGCTTTTAACTTGCTAAAAAATTCAGTCATTGTCATTGAACCTTTTTTAAAGGTTATTAAGTATCATTTTCAGATGAATTTTCTTAGCAAAAGTTTCATATCTAAACTGCTGTTCTCGATTAGTCCACAGTTCAAGTGAAGTTTCAGATTTTACCACAAGACTCAGTATTTCAATGCTGATCGAGGACATCAACCAGCTCAAAAGTAATTGATCCTTTCTCTTCCATGTGATATATGTTGGATTTATCAGATCATCAGCAGTAGACTTTTCAGTTTCAACTTGAAGAAATTGATTTGGATAGGATTCCGATCCATCAACTAAATCTTCGAGGCCATTTGCATGAACTGAAGAAAGAATTTGAGATTTCCAAATTGTATAATTCGAGCGATCAAGTTTGATCGGTGAAGTGAATGTGAATGATGAGATAATAGAGTTTGTGATTGAAGATGCCTTGTGAATTGATAGATCTTAGCTCTGATACCAAGTTAAAGTTGAAGAACAACTTGAGAGAAGGTGTTTGGCAACTAAGAAATGCTAAGAAAATGAAGGAAAATATTGAGAAAAATACTAAGACAAACTTTCATGAAAATGAATGCTTAAACTCTCTCTCGTTTGTATTAAGTACAGATGTATTTATACAAGGTTCTTGAATATTCCAGAATCAATCTTCCTTAGCTCAGTATCTATGAGCTTGATTAACAGTAATAATTAATTGCTAACAAACTATAAGCATTGTAACAAACTAATGCCAGTTCAGTTCCAACTTAGATTATTTGTAGTAGTAGTAATAATAATAATAATAATAATAATAATAATAATAATAATAATAATAATAATAACAACAACAATAGTATTATTATTATTATTGTTATTATTATTATTATTATTATTATTCAAAAACTATAATTGTTATTAGGAGGATTATTATTTTATTAATGTGATTATTAGTATATTTATTAATAGTAATATTTAGATTAATTAATTAATATAGTGAGTAGTAATATTGACATATGAATTAATTAAAATAATTATATTAATAATTGTTATAATAGTATATTAATTAATTAATAATAATAATATATTAATTATTGTGATTATTTATTCAAAAACTATAATTTTTAATAATTATTGTTAATAATATATTAATTAATTAAAATAATATATTAATTAATTATGAAAGAGGACAATATGGATATTTTTAATTTTGGGAGGGCAAAATAATCAATCTCAAGAATAAGATTCTCTTTCCCACCTCTCTCTATGAAAATAAAAACTCTAATAATCATTTTCAATTTTAGAGGAGACCCATTATTTTAGTTCTTATTCTACTTTTCATTTAAGTAAATAAACACATTATTCATCCTCATTGCCTCATTCTCATTTCCATTCCCAATTAGTAAACACACTAAAATTCTTTCCATTGCTTCCATCGCCTCAGAATGTGCCACGTAATAACAGAGCAAAATTTGACTTGGAACTTATACTAGTGAAAATTAATTCGATCGAGCCTAAATCATTGGTACATCAATTTAAACTATCTAGACCATGATAAGGTGCGATAATAGATTCCTTTTTTATTTTTTGGGCAAAGGTGAACGGTAATAGATGCGCCACATGCATTGATCTATTAAACCCAGAATCAGAAAATAAGTACATCATTGAGGAACCATTGAAAATTGTATTGAAAAGATGTCCAAATCATTCAAAATTGAGACAAAATTATAAGTAATGCTATAACACAAAATACTAGACTTCGATCTGTCTGAATTCAAAACACAAACTCACTCTACCAATAACCAAAGACATAAACATGACCATCTTAAAACCAGAAAAGGTTAAGTTCATCACTTGAAGCACTTAGCATCCAAAAGAGCTTCACCCTCAAAAGGCTCATGATCCTCGATCATCTGGTTCACACGTTCCTTTTGCTCTTCATCTGAGATGTCAACCTTCTTCCAGTTGTACAATTCCATGTCATAGCATTCATCCATGACGAATTTAGGAATTTCTGGGCCACGGAAGAGCCACAACCCCTTCACTTTGTATGGAGGCTCGTTGCCAATAATTAGCATCTTTCCAAATGCATACTTGCGAGCCAGATCCATCCTCTGCAGAAACCCACTAACCTTGTTCAAGGTCACGAATGACACAGTATTCTCGTCATTGTATTTGTAATCACAGAACCAAAGTGAGTAACCCTCAGCATCATACATGTCCCAGAATCCTACAACATAGAAATTCGCATCATGTCATGAACAATAATATCTACCAACTACCATTTTGTATGATTATGTTAAACATATAAGACCTGAAAGCGTACCTTTAATTGCAACTTCACGGAAGTTGGACTTTGTGTTCGAGTAAAGCCTCTTCCAGTCATCCAGAATCATCTTACTTGGGGGCAGCAGATCAAGAGGGTTCTTTGGTTTGGGCTTAGGTACCTCCTCTTCTTCAGCAGCTTCAGCTTTAGCTTTGGGCTTTGGTGCTTCTTTCTTTGGTTCTGCCCGGGCCTTTGGTTTAGCAGATTCCTTAGCTTGGGCAGGCTTCTTTGCAGACTGAACAGCTGGGACAGATTCCGCTTGCATAAAATCACCCAAAAACTTCTTAATTTTTGGTTGGTTGGCCAAGGTCCAAAAGTATCTCTCAACATAGGGGAACTCAGAGGTGAAACTCTTCGTCATGATGAACTTAAATCCACAGTATAAATTGCAAGTCATGACGATGTCGGCCAGGGTGACAGAATGCCCAACCAAGTACGTATTTGAAGCCAAATGAATATTCAAAGCATCCAAAGCTCTCTTCAGAGTAGCAACTGCACCTTCCTCAGCCTTCATGCAAAACATAAGCAAAGTTATGTCAAACTAAACAGAAACAATTGATCAAAGGTGCAAAATGAAAAAATATTATTATTTCGCCCTTCTCTATTCAACTTGGGATATATAAGCAGCCCCACCCCCCAAAGCAGAAATGAAAATTAAACTACATGAATGTATAAGTGCTTTAGTTTTCTCTGTTTACTGGATTAAATGCAATAGCCTATTATTTAGTTTATGTTACTAGTGCATCCCCCCGGGGAGGGGGGGGGGGGGGTTGGGTTTGGTGTGGGGGTTGGGGTGACTTAAAAGTTACAAGCAGAGAAGAAAATTAATTGAAATTCCAAACAAAGAAGATCCATGATATCAAATGCTAAAAATGCATAAACTTCAACCATAGCAAAAAGTAATATTTACAAATGGAAAATAAAAGAAAAAAAAAAGGACCACGCCATGCCCATGTTTGTTTGAAGTAGATGGTGGACATTAACTCACCGGAGGAATGTATGGCCCAAATCCAATTCTTGGATATAACCACCTGGAGATATTAGCATCAATCTCCGTGGCTGAAAAGTCCATCCATTGCTCAACACGGGCCTAAGAAACCAATAAAAATAGAAGCAAAAGAATAAACATACAAGTCCAACAGGATTAAAAGAAAAAGAACCAAGGTTAAAGCCACAGGGAAAAATAATGGTGAAATCTTACATAATCAATCAGAGAAGATCCGTATAGTTGATTGTCAGCTTTCAGACGTGCAACTGCAGCAATCAGAAAAGGGAGTAAGATCAAACCCAGTGCTCAAATAATAATGATTTACACATTCAATCCATTTCTCAATGGCTTCTAATACATGTCCGTAACCATGTTGAATTGTTAGTAAATTGTATCGGGTTGGGACTTGTCCCATTACTTTTTTTTAACCATTTGTTTTATCTAGTGATTTCTTAATAATTGAGCATTAGAAATGAGCCCAACCAACAAGGGGATAATTCATGCAAGAAGAAGAAAGAGAGACCGTGTTTTCTAACCACAACAGGCAATTTTTTTTTTAATCCAATGATTTGTTAATAATTCTATTGTGCATTAGAAATGAGCCCAACAAAAAAGGGTATAATTCATGCAAGAGGAAGCCAGTGTCTAACCATAACGAGCAATTGCATTGCTCTCAAAAACCGGACCATCAGGTGTCTCCAACACAGGAACCTGAAAATAATGCAACATCCCTCAAAAGTTAAATCAAACTCAAAGATTTTCGAAAAGCAAACTGTCCACAGCAACTATTGTGTCATAATTACCTTCCCAATAGGGTTCATCTTAACAAATTCAGGGGATTTATTAGTGACACCCATCTCAAAATTCTCAACCAATTTGACTTCCACACCAGCATACTCAGCAGCAATGAGTCCCTTGAATCCATTTTTGTTTCCCTGCCCAACATGCAAGACCTGCAGCTCGGACCAGACAACAAAATAACAACTATTATCATACATTTCACAAAATTACGATACCAAAACAAATCTTTTAACAATTTGATAACTATAATATTTACATTGAACAAGTATAAAAACTAAAACAAAAGCAATCAAATCACTAATTATTTTCGAATATAGCAAAAGTTCAATTTGCTTCAGAATAATTAAAAGAACAATAATAACTTTTTCTTCAGTTAAATCCAACAATTCTTGTTTTAATATTTTTACTGTTAGCAGAAAAAATGGATTTATATTAAGTATTAACAAAGGAATAAGGGAGCCTCACCAGAGCCATGGCTTAACGGAGAAACAATTCGCTCAGATTACAGATCTGCTCACAAAACAAATAAAAATCAAATTAAAACATGCAAAAAAACAAGCAATATGTAAAGGAACAACTTTTAAGAAGTATTAAAAATTTAAAAAAGAAACAATTTTAATGAGATTCAGACTGAGAGAGCATACGAATGCGAGCGTTCTCCTGAAAGGCCACAGAGCGACCGTGAGTTTAAAAAAGAGAGAGCGATAAGAAGAAGCGAGTTAGGGTTTTAGTAGGGAGACTAGAGACAGCGGACTAAAGGCATATGTGCAGGGATCATTACGAATCATTTGCTCCGGTCGGGTATGGGCTCGAGAGATTTCTTGGCCCACTCAAAGTGCGATTTTATTAATTGTGTCTCGGACTTTGGGCTTTATTACTGGGTCGGACTTTTGTGTTTTAGGTCATGGTTAGAATAGATAGCATAGTACACCCTATGAGCATACTAAATAGACTCACGCTCGCCTGATTGTTGCCAACAACCACCGTTGCCATTTTCTGGTAGCCTTTGATGTCAAATTTAGTACCTTTGGAGTAGCCGTCACGTGCTCTACGCAACAGCATGACGGTTACAGGAGATTTTGTGAAACGACTAGCCCTAAATATGAAAGACGAATATGCCTATTTTTTTAATATTACCATCCTGTTGCGGAGGTTATTTATGAGAGAGTAGCGGGTTATTTTATCAATTCAGTTTCTCCTGAATATCTAGCACCAACATTTTAACTCTTAATTCCAATTGCGAACATCATTACTTGCATGGAGAATGAAGAAAGAACTTCCAAGAGAGCTCGAACTGATGCCCTCGATACTGTACCGAGAGCACCAACCAAGCCCATTTTGGTTCCTTATTCTAATGCAAGCATCATCACTTGCGTCACTCCTCTCTTCCCATTTTCTTCATTAAAAACTTTTGACCACGAGATTCAAATTTATACTTTTCTAATTCGCATTATTTTCTCATCTTTTCGGTTAACATATAAATCAAACTCTGAAGGGAGAATAAGCTATATGCTGAGTCAAGGTAAAGTCGAAAGATCGCAATAATGGAAGCCGCCGCCGCTACCACCACCATTCCTCTTCTCACACCATACAAAATGGGACCGTTCAATCTCTCTCACAGGTTTTCTGTGTGTGTGTGTGTGTGTTTGTGTATAAACTCTCTCTTTCTCTTCACACACACACATAGAAAATTTAGAGATCAATTTCCGATTTATTTAATAATTTCTGATCCGCTCTTTTTGTTTCTTCTAGTCTTCGTATGAGATGACATTGATTTTTCTTTTTTAAGAAACTAGGCTTAATGGGAGAAAATTTTAGTCATAATTAAATAGTTAATTGTATGTAATTTATTAATTTTTTTTTTTGAGATTTGATTTTGATTAACATGAAATATTGGATTTGTTTATTGCAGAATAGTGTTGGCCCCATTGACAAGAAATAGATCATACAACAGCATTCCACAGCCACATGCAATTTTATACTATTCTCAGCGCACTAACAATGGTGGTTTTCTCATTGCTGAAGCAACAGGGGTCAACGACACTGCTCAAGGGTAATTTTGTAATTATATCTTTCATTTCTTTCTAGTTATCGTACATATTTAAATTTTATGGAAAATATGATTTCGAATATAAAAATAAATGCCTTGATTCCTTTTTTTTTTTTTTTTATAGTAATATTGAACTTGGAATTTTTTTTTGGTTGAGTATTTTCCTAAAAATATATATAAAGTTAAATTACTTTCTTATTTAAATGTTTTTAGATTGCAAATGATGTTTTCAAAAACAACTCGGGTAATAGTAATAGTTGGAAAATTACTCAACCATGGTCAAGTACAAGCCAAGTAATAGTCGAACAATTAGAAATTACTCAACTAAGTCTTAATCATGCATGAATATGAATTCCGGATAAAAAAAGGGACGTAATGGTTAGGTAAATAATAGAGAACAAGTATACTCTTTTCAAGGACACTTTTGACTTTTCCTTAAAGAATGGTCACATTAGTGAATTTAGTTAGTATGAATGTATGATATCGTATTTGGTGAATTAAGCTAAGTTTATGGCACAAATAGGACAATTTCATCTGACCAAAAGGCTATTTTGGAGAATCACTTTTAATTTAATGAAATTGAAGGTATTCAGGCGCACCTGGAATTTGGACAAAGGAGCAAGTAGAAGCTTGGAAACCAATTGTGGATGCTGTTCATGAGAAAGGTGGCATCTTCTTTTGCCAAATTTGGCATTGTGGCCGTGTCTCTACCTACGGTACGCTTCAAATTAAATTTTTAATAATTTCACTTTAGAAATATTTTTAAGCGAATCTCGATAGAGTGAAGCATTTTTTTATAAAATAGTTGACGGCATTTTCTAGTCTTGATTTGTATATCAAGAAATAAAACTATTAATGTGCAACTTCTTTTCTTCTTGTTTCCCCTTTCTAAATCTAATCTTATGGATCTCTTGATTCATATTTTAAAGTTTTATTGGGAATAATTCTAAAAAATACAATAGCTGTAATTTGTTTTATCCTTATTTTGTGATCTATTTAAATTAATCTTTGATTTTTTGAGTATAAATAATGCCAATTTCACAATATAATATTTGTATATATTATTACTTTAACATAGGATTTCAGCCAAACGGAGAAGCTCCGATCTCATGTACCAGTAAGGGAGTGACACCTGGCCTCGACAGAGGCGATTGGTCACCTCCCCGTCCGTTGAGAACTGAAGAAATCCCTCAAATTGTTAATGATTTTAGACTTGCTGCTCGAAATGCCATTAAAGCAGGTAACTCTAATCATTAATATATATATATATATGAAGCAATTTTCTGTATCAATTACTTGAAATCCTAATTTTGAAAAAATGGGCTATATATGTATTTTTAATTCGAAAATGTTCTTTTCCAAAAGTGCTTCTGTAGAGAGTGCTTATTTGAACTTGGATAATTAACTTAATCTTCCCCAGGTTTTGATGGGATTGAAATTCATGGAGCAAATGGATACTTAATTGACCAATTCATGAAAGATCAAGTAAACGACAGGATCGATCAATATGGCGGAAGCCTTGAAAACCGATGCCGATTCGCTCTGGAAGTTGTCGAAGCTGTTGTTAATGAAATCGGAGCCGAAAAAGTTGGCGTAAGGCTATCACCTCACGCAAATTATATGGAAGCTGAAGACTCAAATCCTGAAGCACTTGGCCTCTACATGGCAAAAGCACTTAACAAATATGAAATTCTTTATCTGCACGTTTTGGAGCCAAGAATTTTTAATGCACAAGACAAGCTTGATGCTCCTCTTTACAGTTTGCTTCCAATGAGAAAAGTTTTCAACGGAACTTTCATTGCTTCTGGAGGATACAATAGAGATGATGGCAACAAAGCTGTGGCTGAGAATTATGCAGATTTGGTTGCTTATGGTCGTTCGTTTTTGGCCAATCCGGATTTGCCGAAGCGCTTTGAGTTGAATGCTGCTTTGAATAAGTACGACAGAAGCACATTTTACACTCCTGATCCTGTTGTTGGGTACACAGATTATCCTTTCCTGGAAGTTTAGGCTTGAGCATGCGATGAGTGACATGAAGCATTAAGTATACAAATTCAATTTGAAATTTGATGAAATTTGGGTACAATTTAGGATTTAAGGCCTATGATAATTAAGATTTCAAGCTATGAAAAAATCGATTTTCTAATAAATTAATTCGAGTAATTTATTAAGATTTTGTCAAATTAAATTGAACCTGTTGGTTCAAAAAATAAAAAAATAAATATCTTTGTCTCCCCCTCCCCACCACCCCCACCCCCCCCCCCCCCCCCAACCCCCCCACCAAAAAAGAAAAGAGCCTATCTATCTGTTTGGATACAGTGATTGCAAAATTAAACCGACATGTGGTTCCAATGAAATAGGCCTCCAACTCTAAATTCCAAACACTAAAAGATAAAACTTGTAGCCGGGACCAGTAATTCCTTTTCTTTTATTAAAGGACCACTAATTTGGCTAATGTCCATTTCGCGAGGACTCACAACTAAATCCTTAGTTTGTATACTTTATTGCAATTGCATTATCGTCATTATTTGCTATTTTTATAGCAAAATCGTCACTATAAAAATTACAAAAATGGTGCCATGAACACCATTGTGTTAATATATTATCATTTATATTTAGACTAATCATTAATCATTATGCATTTTCATTCATGGGGACAAACCATCATCATCAGTTTTATTCTTTTTGCTAATTTATTATATTATTATTTATATCTCAAGTAGCATTTACAATCGTCACTACCGCCATCACCAATCATTGGAAACGACCAAATACCGAAAAATTAGAAAAAGGCAACTTGTGGGTAAAATTTTTCTCGCCAAATCCTTCCAATCTTTCTCTCGTTCACTAGCGTGTTAATTGTACTGCTATTGTAATTTTATATAAAAACTAAAAATTATAAAATTTACTTTAATATAGCAAAATATGTCCACTATATTGTAAACTATAATTTTTTTTAAATATTGGAATTATGTTAAGATATATATAATATTATATTTATTTTAATATTATATATCTATTTATTATAAAATATTAGAGTCAACTTTTTGGGTTAATACTTAATACAACCAAAAAGTATTTTAGTAAAAAAAAAATCTTGGTATCTCTTATTAAATATTCAGGAATTTGCGTGATCATTTCTTAAACTTGGGAGGTATTACTATCCTTTTCTTGTATTTCAAAGGACAAATTAAAGATAACAACTTAAAACACTTAGATAATCCTCCAATCAAACTAGATATCCCGAATACGTAAGACTTTAAAGAAAATTTATCTAATAAATGTGCACCATAGTTACTAATGCTAATTTCAGTGTCAATATAAACTATTTTTATTTACTAATGTATGCTGATTGGAAAATATCATTATTTACTTTTTATTTATTTAAAAAAATAAAAGGGTATAAGCAAAGTATAAATTAATTTTTTAACTCTTTATTTACTCTAAATTTCAAAACAAACAAATAAAGATAATTGAAAACGACATCATATCTCATTTCACATGTGATGCACATTTAGATAAATAATTTTCCAAACGTATATAGACAAAAGATAAAAGCGACAACATTTAAAGGGACCATTAATTTTGCTAATTGTCATCATAGGGACACTAAATCTTAATTTTGATTCCAATCTAATTGCGCAAACATAATTATTTCCATCACTTCCTTTTTTTTTTTATTTGTTTATCCATAATTATTGACCATAAGAACAATTTAATTTTGTCGTTTTTATCCTGAATTATTGGTCGTCCTTTTTGTTTATAAAGCAAGTGTTGAAGGGAGAAGAGCTATAATCGGAACGAGAATATAGGCAAGGCAAATTAGAAAAGATGGCATTAGCAAACATGGCAGCCACCGCAGGCGCCGCCACCATCCCGCTCCTCACTCCATACAAAATGGGACAGTTCAATCTCTCCCACAGGTTTTATACAATCTCTCTCTCTCTCTCTCTCTCTCTCTCTCTGCACACACACAATTTAGATTTCATTTCAGAGATCTTTATTTGTTATTTTCTTATTATTCATATGATCAGGCCAATCAAGTACAGAAGAGAAAACTCAATTCAAGGTTTCTAATTGGTGTCTTGAATTGAAGTTGGATTTATTTAACCTCTTACTTAAATAAATTAAAGAATTTTTGAACAATATAATAATCGTTGTAAATCTAAATCTCTTGGATGGCAGTGTGGGTTTGCACAAGAGGTGTGGTTTTTATTTCTGCGGTGCTTAGAGATAAAACACACACACACTCTACTAGTCGGTGGCCACTAAGCTCAATTTAGAGATGACAGAAATTCTCACGGGATGAGGATCTTCGTGGATTTTCTCATTTGAAGAGGTACGAGGACGATTTTATACCCAATTTCTTATTCAGGGAATGGGTGAAAATGATTTTTTACCTAGTTTCTTATTCGGGGAATGAATGAGCATGAGGTGGAATCTCGATCCCCTCCCCATTTTTCAATTTTAATTTTTAGTTTTAATTTTATTTTTTTAATTATTATGAATAAATAATACAATTTAAATAGTAAAATATTAAATATTGGTATAAATAAAAAATATCAAAATATTTATATGAATAAATAATACAATTTAAATAGTAAAATATTAAATATTGGTATAAATAAAAAATATCAAAATATTTATATTATTAAACTTTGGGTCTAGTTAACTAGTTGTAGTTTTAGATTTTTATTTAGGATATTAAAAAGGCTGGACAAGATCCTATTGGCCCAAAAGTTTTGTTTTAATTATAATATTCATTAAATATTTATTAAAAAAATTTAAGTATCTTTATCCATTTCATTTATTTCTTTATTGATATAAAAGTAATTTCTTTTTCTTTTTATTGTGGGTTTATGAAGATTGATGAAGATAATTATTCTAATGATTTGTATTTTCTAGTGTGACTTTTGTAATATATTACAAACTGTAATATATTACTACTGATGTAAGATATATTGTCAAACTTTACTTTTATTTAAATTTTTACTCTAATATGATTACACTAAAATCAGAAACTAAAAACATATCAATTATTTGGGATTGGGGACCCTTGTGGATCCCTTATTATTATTTAAGGAGGGAACGAGGATTTTCTCAAACAATTCTGATAGGAATGGAGATATATACAGAATATCAAGAATAGATACAGGGACTTGGATCCCCTCCCTCTCCATTATCATCCTTAGCTTGGTCCCAAAAATTTTGTCTCAATAGTTTTTTAATTGATCCATTATTTTTATTTAGTCCTCGATAATTGTTTTATTTGTTTACTTAGGGCATTCTTAACCACAAAAAAATTAGGTCCAGACTTATTAAAGGAGTAGGGCCGAACTTAAAATTGATTGAGGAAGACGCGCATACTGTTCATGTACGTATTTTTTCTTTTAGATTATTTGTAGTTGACTAATAATTGTGAGAAAAATCCTATAGTACATCAAAAGTGTTATATTTAATTAATACATGTATGATATGTGTAGTTTAATTAAATAAAACTACTAGTTATACATAATAATTTTTCAAAACAAATATATACATCACGTACATGCATTAATTGAGTACAGTGTCTCTGAGCATCTCTCTAATCGTGGATACCAAATTTCTGGACTTGATAATTTGTATGGGTTGTGCATGTTAAGTGTTCAGAAAAAAAAATTATATGATTAAGCACATGACCTTAACAAGGACAAATTTTAAAATACTTCTAAAGTATCATGTCAATTATGTAATAAATAAATAATATTATAATATATGTATAATTATTTTAAAGAACTAATATATAATTAACGATTATATAAGATTTAATTATATATATATATATATATATATATATATATATATCTATATATATATATATATGTATTAATTAATTATATTATTTTAGATATATTCTAAAATTCCTCGTTAACATAAGGCGGTTCAACATTCTGCCCGAACAGTCACAATTTACCATTTAACTAGGAGAAATAAGTACCAAGTAGACGAGACTGCCTAATTTTATTTTTTTTTTATAAAATTTTATTATATTAAAGTTTATGAGTCCCCATACAGGACCCACCTAACTCGCCCAAATGGCAGATTGGCAGACGTCGGGCGCCCCTCTCCAAAAACATCGGTGGCAAAACAAAAGATGAATGGAGCCGTACTGAGAGAAGGACCTCTCATAACACTATTTTTACAAATGACTTTGTAAATCTCTCAAAAACATTTACTTTTGCGGCACTCGTTTAAAAATATTCTTTGACTGGGAGACGGTTTGTTTTTTATTTTTAAAATAACCTCGGTTAAACAAGAAAAAAATTTGAGTAATTCAAATTTGTAATGCTAATTAACATTTAAACAAGGGTATTGTTACCTTACATAATTAACTAAACCCTTTGAATAAATATCGAGTTTTTAATTTTTGCAGAGTGGCGTTGCCTCCGTTGACCAGAAATAGATCATACAATAACATTCCAAAGCCACATGCCATTTTATACTATTCTCAGCGCGCTACTAATGGTGGTCTTCTCATTGCCGAAGCAACTGGGGTCTCTGACACTGCTCAAGGGTAATTGTGTAATTTTATTTTCCTTTTTATTTTAAAAATGTCATTTACATATTTAAATTTTATGAAAAACATATGATTTCACATTTTTGTCCCAAAGTAAATAGTTAAATTAGTTTGATAAGCTAGACGTCACAGGCAAAATAATTAAATTATTGATTCCATTAAAGAAACTTAATGGCAGGGGACTCCATGAAAGCAATTGAAAAAGACTATGTATTTACTTGTTGCTTAATTTTAATTGATACTGCCCGATCGATTAGCAATTTTGTCCTTATTTACAAATGAATATTTAGTCATTTATACAAAATAATGTTGAAAATCTTTATAATGTAGCATAAAAGAATAGCAGATTTTGGAGAATCACTTCTGAGAATAAACACTTGATATATATATATAAATTGAAGGTATCCAGACACACCTGGAATTTGGACAGAGGAGCAAGTGGCAGCTTGGAAACCAATTGTGGATGCTGTTCATGAGAAGCAGGGCATCTTCTTTTGTCAAATTTGGCACGTAGGCCGAGTATCTACCTTTGGTATGATATGAATCTTAATTTAGATTTTTTTTTATATTTATTTTATAAATATGCTTTCCATGAAAATAGTTGACAATGTTTTCTGATCAACTGAAAAACTGATTTATGCATTCATTGCATAGCCTTACAAACATATCGAGCATAGATCGGAAATCTTGAAAATCTGAGCTAATCTGAGGCGAGATTCACCGTATATTTAGGAGATATATGCATACATGGGCGAAACTATGTTTTGGCCTGCAGGTTAGATAGAAAAAAATTTCATACAATAAAAAGGTTTTCACTGAAATTTAGCCTTCCTATGGGAAATTTACATTTTGCCCCTCACAGTTAATGCATTTCTATTACATTCTATTTAAGTCTATTATTTGTTTATTTCTCTCTCCCTCTCTCTCTCTCCCTATATAATATATATAGTCTTTTTTTTAGTGCGGACATCTTTATTTTTTTTTCATGCAAACACACTTTTAAACTATGAGATTTAAGAGAGTTAGTTTTTAATTCTTTTAAATCACATGATTTTATAGTTTATTAAAAAATAACTCTCTTAAACCACACAGTTTAAGAGCACATTCGTATTAAAAAAAATGCAGGTGCCTACTCATATAATCATTCTCGTGTGCGGGCATCCTCGGTTTTTTTTAATGTGGATAGACTATTAAACCGTGTGGATTAATAGAGTTAGTTTTCAATAAACTATAAAATTGTGCAGTTTGAAAGTATTAAAAACTAACTCTATTAAATTACATATCGTAAAATTAGGACGTATATATTTACCCATGCATATTTGTGCGAGGGCAAATTTTTACTGAGTGCCAATACGAGGGAATTGAAGTTGTTGAGGGCGATAGTCTGCCAGTCAGTCTATTACCCCAGCAACAACATTAACGACCATTTTGTTCGCGTTGTAAAGGAATATTTAGTTGTTTATTCAAATTATGTTAGTGTCATTATTTTTTGTTATTTTCATGCTTGTTTTGTAGTTTATTGAAATTTATATGTGATCAATTTAGTTTTAAATAATTCCAGCTAAAAGTAAAATTTGATTTTTCACATCTTAAAACAAGCAGGTTTTCAGCCAAATGGTGAAGCTCCAATTTCATGTACCGTTAAGGGTGTGACACCTGGCCTAGATGGAGTAGATTGGTCGCCTCCTCGTCCTCTAAGAACTGAAGAAATCCCCTTAGTTGTTAACGATTTTAGACTTGCTGCTCGTAATGCAATTGAAGCAGGTAATTCTAAGAATGTACACTGACGTGTGCACTTTGTAAAACACAAACTTGAGCTATGTATCATTGTTTTTATTTGCTTAATTTATTGTTAGCTACAAAATTACACTGTATTGCTTGCCCAGTTTTTTAAAAATGAAGAAAATTATGTGTAAGGACACATGTTAAAACATGCAAAGGATTAAACGAGACAATAATTTTTGTTGCAATACATTATTGATTTGCCGTGAAACAATAATATAGCAGTAGTTCAAGAATGGGGACAACAAGGCTATATATAAATATTTTAGATCGAAAGTTTCCCATTTCAGAAGTGTTTTTGTATGTATAAAAATGTTTATTTGAACTTTAATTTTTCACAGGTTTTGATGGGGTTGAAATTCATGGAGCAAATGGATACCTGATCCATCAATTCATGAAAGATCAAGTAAATGACAGAACTGATCAATACGGCGGGAGCCTAGAAAATCGATGCCGATTCGCCTTGGAAATAGTTGAAGCTGTGGCTAATGAAATCGGAGCTGAAAGAGTTGGCATGAGACTATCACCTTATGCCAGTTACATGGAAACTGGAGACTCAAATCCGCAAGCACTTGGCCTGTACATGGCGAAAGCACTTAACAAATTTAAGCTTCTTTATTTGCATGTAATCGAGCCGCGGATGGTCAAAATCAATGATAAATATGAAACCATACACAGTTTGTTGCCAATGAGAAGCGCTTTTGAGGGAACCTTCATTTCTGCTGGAGGATACAATAGAGATGAAGGCAACAAAGCTGTTGCTGAGAATAATACAGATTTGGTTGCTTTCGGTCGTTTATTTTTGGCTAATCTGGATTTGCCGAAGCGCTTTGGGCTGAATGCACCTTTGAACAAGTACAACAGAAGCACTTTTTACATTCCTGATGCTGTTGTTGGGTACACAGATTATCCTTTCCTAGAAGTTCCTGCTTGAATGCATGATTAATTTTATATATTTAATGTTGGCTTTTCATGTTGTGATTTTTTAAAGTGTTTTTAGCACATGAAAATTGAGGGTAATTAATTATTGTAAACAAGTCGAATGTTTGAAATGAAAATTGCTAGTGTGAGATAAATGTCTTTTAAACAGTAATTTTGACAAAAGTAGCAAACATATTATAATTTTTTCATCTAAAAAGTGTGAGATAAGACTAACTTAATTTCTAAATGCAACAATAAATGTTTATTACCAAAAACCATAAAGCTACAACTTTTAAACTACAACTATCTACTCACAATATCAAATAAACTCTCAATGTTATACCAAACACTTGACCTTGAAGATGCAGTACTTGAAGAATGATACATGAATCTACTTCCACTTCGAAGGGAAATAATCAAGTTTGAACAAGTTAGTGAACATGGACTAGGATTTGCTCCTAATCTGAGCTCTCTTAATTTTTTTACAGATCTTATGTCATCTATATTTTAGTACTGGTGTATGATTAAGATTTAACTATCTTTATTTTTTAATTTATTAACTATCAATTACGTTAATAAAATTTATTCAGAAGGAGATCAGATCAAAAGAGGATCTTGATCCTAGTGAACACAATATTTAGCAAGGAGTAGCAGCAGCTGATAGGAGCATGTGACAAGCAAAATAGAATGTGCACGTAGCATTACTTGTGTACATACACAAGTTTTATTAACTTGTACTGCAAGCTAAACAGAGTGATCAGAAAGTAAAGCTTTGAATATCGCTTGCATATGACTAGTTACTTTCCATCTGCTTTCCATTGTCATTCTAAGAGTCAAAACCAGATTGTAGATCAAATGATGTCTATCTCATATATGTAATTTTCGGGTCTAAGTTTTATGCCACTTTTATTCGAATAAAGTGGGGCTTGTTTGTCAAAATTGTGAATATTAAATTATTAATTTTGAGACCGTTCAAACTTCAAACAAGAATCAAGTAGTCTCATATTTTTTATACATATAAGTGTATACAAATTCTTGAGCTTATATCTTTCAATTCAAATATTTATAAACTCATTCTGCTGCTTCCGGAACCTTGGCAGCCGCCTACGCCATTCCTCTTCTTACAACGATACAAAATGGGACCAGTCAATCTCTCTCACAGGTACGGTTTTGTTTGCAATTTATTAACATTTTTTTGAAAATCAATTTATTAACATTAAATTAATGAATTTTTATTTATTTTTGCCAAAACAATTTTGCCTCGTGAAGGTTCAAAAAATCTTCAGTTATCCGAATTAAAGTGATAAAGGAATAAATAAGTAATAAATTATACCTATTCAACCAGCAAGCTCGAATATTAACTTTCTGTTCTTGAGAATCTTTACAAATTGGACTCAAGCATGTACCTAAAAATAGCAGTCCTAGGCTACTGTCTTTGTGTTTAGAGAATTTATGGATATGGATTTTTGGATCTCTTTTGACTTAATTGAGAATTAGTTAAAAAATCTTTTCTTGATCCTTTTGCCTTCTATTTATAGATTTTGAGGAATGTGGAGTTGGCGGGAGATTTCATTCTGGATCTAAATCTCTGCCATCCACTTATTTGTTTTATTTTATGCCGTTAGATTTAATAATTATTTTTGTCTCTATTTGAATTCTGTCCACGTGATTTGATTGGTAATCACGAGTTGTTTATTATTATTATTATTTTTTTAAAGGAAAGATGGGTGGGTAAGACCAAAATTAATTTTTACCTCTCTCCCCATTCTCAAGGTTCGAATCTAAGTCCACACAAGTGAGGGGTGACAGATTACACTATTAACCAACTCGACTACACCCTTAGGGACAAAACGTGTGTATGGTTTTTTTTCATTAGATGATTTTCACCGAAAAAACATCAAGCGCTCTCTACCTGCGAATTGTGGGTGCAGGTAACGAGTTGTTTATTATTGATATTTGAGGATTCGACTATTGATTCTCTCCCGACTTTCTATATAAGTTATCATCTGATATTTCAGAGTTCGACTATTGATTATCTCCAGACTTTCTATATAAGTTATCATATGGTTAATGATCTCTAATCAAGTATCACTGTAAACTATATCCATCATAAATATTTATAATGTTTGTTGAACAGTGATACAATTAAGTGGCTTTATCTTTTGACACTCACACCACTCCCTCATTATTGTATTCTACGCTAAACTCATCCATTGTGATGTCTACATGTAGAATACATCCATCGTTTCGCTCGTCACTGTATACGTGTCCGTTTGTCATCCACACACCAAACTTACCTGCTGTGCTGTTGTGACGTCTGTGAGCAGAATTCATCCGTCATTTCGTTTCCGTCGCTTGTGTATCCATGTATTATCCATTCATTTGGTGTCATTAATGTCGATTGGCCGTTAATTTATTAGGTAATATTTGATTTTCATTGCAATCATTTCGATTTTCCGTCCAGTTTTGGGAATCCAGTTCCATTTCGAAATCCATTATCGTTTCCTTTTAGAATTCGTGGCGTTTGTTTACTGTCTATATAAAGGGAATCTGATCGCGTAGTTGTCTATTTTTATTCTGTCTCTCGATTTTTCTTCTGTGTTTGTCTCTGATTCATGGATTATTTTTCAATTTCACCAAATTAACAAATGAAAATTCGTTCGTTCATGGTTCGGTTTTGACTTTCTAGTGTTGGATCCCCAGCAAATAGTGCCAATTGAAGGTCAGGAAAACTTCAATTATCTAAACTCAAGTGATTAAAGAATAAACATGTAATAAAATACACCTGTGTGATCAACAAGTTCAAATATCAGCGCTTTGTTCTTGGGAATCTTCACAAATTGGACCCAACATGTACCAGTAATTGGAAAAAGCACTCATACAAATAATTATAAATTAAGTGAAAATAAAATTTTTTTTCTTTATGTGATTAAAATAAAATGTGTAACACAAATTAATAAAGCAAACATAAACCAACACAATCTAAAACAATAAACCAATTACTAGAGACAAAAATTTTTACATGTAAAACTCAATTTTTACGTGTAAAACTCAAAACGTAAAAAACCACAAGATTGTAATGGGATTACAACATAAGTTCTTCTCTAGATAATAATAGAGATTAATAATTTCAGAAATCTCAATAATCTTGATTTATAGTAACAGTCAAATATCTGTCTTTTTAATAAGTGGTTATTTTTAAAAAAAAACCAATGAAAAAAATAAAGTAAAAAATAAAATCAATAAAATTATAGAAATTGATACCAAAAATCTACTCTCAAATTTAAGGGAAAACAAAATTAAGGGCTAGTTTGAGGTTGCAGTTGAAATTTAATAAGTTGCTTATTTCATAATTTTTTATTAAAATAGTGTTTGGTAAATTTTGTAAAAGTAGTTTATTTCATAATTTTCTCCATTTTTTGTCAGAACTTTTAAAAATGCAAAAAGGTTCTTTTCATGTTGTACTTATTCATTATTACCGCACACCTTTTAAAATTTCTATTATAACCTTAGATTTTAATAAAAAGATAATTATATCATACTTATCCATAAACCTTAATATATAAATCATACCTTTATTTCTATCATATTTTATATAACAAATTATGAAGTTCTTTAAATTTTTTTAATTGAGTTCTTTTAATATAATTTTACATATTTAAGAAAAAAATATGTTTAAATAATTTATTAAACATACTCTAAAAATAAAAAATAATTAAAACTTATATCTATTTTGGTCATTATATAATAAAACAGCACTTCGTAATAAAATTTACCAAGCGTATATACTCTACTTTTCAAACTCACCGCAACTGCAACAACACATTTTATCAAACACCAAGCTACTTTTTTAATCAACTACTTATTTTATCAGCACAGCATAAGCAGCTTATTTCATCAGCATCTGCAATCCCAAACTGGTCCTAAGTACTCCTACCGATTGTCCAATAAAAATTTGAAACCCTTTGCCCTAAAATTGAATATTACGCCATTGTCTCCGTCTTTTTCTTGCTTTTTGGTTATGATTGCAGCGGCTCCACTTATTCTCCTTTTATAACGCACTTTTCAAAACCTGTTTTGAATGCAAAATTTTATTTAGCCCCATAAACTTTCATTAATTACTTAAACAATCAAATTAATAAAATTTGAACTGGAGCCACCCATAATGAGATGGGCCCCAGTAAAAGGCACTCCGATACTTTTATCAGTATTGTGTTTTTAGAATTTATGGACCTTGATTATTTTCTGGCTTTTTGTATAAGTTACCGTTTGGCTATTGATCTCTAATCTGGGATCATTATGAACCATACCCGTTAAACATATTTATAATATTTGTTGGACATATATTGCGGCATAAGTGGTTATATTTTTTTGGCACTTGATACCCTAATAGAAAGAATTGGATCATACAACAACATTCCACTGCCACATGTCATTTTTTTTTTTTGGTTTTACTCTCAGGTAACAACTAATAGCGGTTTCTTATTGCTGAAGCAAATGGGATCTCAGACCCTGCTCAAAGTTAATAGTGTAACTATTTTTTCCCTTTGCCTCTTTTTTTTTAAATCTGAAAATTTCATGCACACATTTAAATTTTTATGAAAAATATTAAAATAGATTCTGTATTATCAAAATAAATGCCACGCCGTTCCCAATTTCTTTCCCGTAGTCATATCTTAATCTTGAAGGCTGGGTTTTGATTGAATTTATGTTGAATATTTTCCAGAAAACACACTTAAATAATTGGTGCCTTTAACTATCGATTTTGCCTCTTTTTTTCTTTTTAATTTTCAGTCCAGTTATGTATCGGTTTTATGTTTTTCGCTTACTTCTATAACTTGACTTATTTAGAGGTTTTCTTTTGCTTGACTTGTTTAGATGTTTTCTTTTGGATTGTTCTTAGTCTCTTTTGTAAGGATAATTATGTCCCTCCTAATTAGATGAAATTTTTGGAGCTAAACTCTTCATCTTAATTTGGACATGACAATTTTTTCCTTCACCTTCAGGCCACCAAAGTTTTGAGCATCAATGTTCCACCTACAAAAGAAATTCTTACGCTTAGGCTAGTGTTTAGTTCATAGGAAAATCTGAGAAAATCAGTCAATTGAAAGTGTAATTAAACTGTTCCACAGGAGCATTCTTGCTCCTGCCATAATCTGTCCCGCTCTAGATGAGAGAATGTTAATCCCCAACTCTCTTTTCTTGTTATCTAGTGATTTGCTTGAGGGAAATAACTCACTTTCCCTTTCATTCTTAGGTGTAATTAATTTTTCATCATCGGACGTGTGGTGCAAATCTACAACTACATTAGTCCTTCCACCGAAGGGATTTCGAAAGGTCTTATGCATCTGCATTAGTTCCTGCGGCAGTGAGATTTCAGAAGGTCTTATTTTAAAATTCCCTTCTTCTTCTTCTTATTATTTTTGCCATCAAATCCTGTTGCGCCACTTGTTTTTATATATATATATATATATATGAGAGATGACTAAAATATATATTTGGGTTTTCCCCCATCCCTTACTTCAAAAAAAAATATTTTTTTTAAGGATTTAGATTTAGTGTTGAGCTGAACTTTTTGTTAATATTTTGAAAGATATAATTGGCAGTTATTAGATAATAATATAAATCTTATTAAATCTTAACCTTATATTATTATGCATGCATATGTGGCAAAAGATTATGGCGAGTTAGAGCAAAAGATCAACTCAGCACTGAATCTAAATCCTTATTTGAAATTTGTTTTGTCATCAAATCCCAAATCCTATTGAGCTATATGTTTTTTGAAGCAATAATCGCAGATAAAATATTTTTTCCACATATTCAAAAATAAAAAAAATTAGTTTTTTTCCTTTCAATATATATATATATATATATATGTTGACATTCACATAAAATTAAAATGTAGATGAAGCTAAAAGACAAGAGAATCATGAATTTAAATGCATTATTTTTGTCTTATAGTGTATTAGAGTTTGTATTTTTTTTTCTTTTAGTTCTGTCGCATCAATTTTTTGTACAGACATTTACATCTAAGTATGATTATATATATATATATATATTGTTAATATCTAATAAGAGATCCTTTAAATTATTCAAGTAAATGATAAATTAAAAGATAAATAAAATACATATTTCAATGCATTGTATTTTATCTTGTAGTGCTTTAAAGTGTGTATTTATTTAATCTTTTATCTTATCCTTCATTTTAACAACATAAGGATGCCTCCTTGGAAAATTACTCTTTATATATATATATATATATGTGTGTGTGTGTGTGTGTGTGTTTGTATGGGAGGTTGACTGAAAAGTTTATTCGGATTTTGTCCGGCTCCTACTTAAAAAAATATTTTTCTTGAACTTGCATAATGTTTCACAGTTTTTGATGGGGTTGAAATTCATGGAGCACATGGATGCCAGATCGATCAATTCCGGAAAGATAAAGAAAATGACAGGACCGATCAATACGGCGGAGGTCTCGAAAACCGATCCCGATTTGCCCTGGAACTAGTTGAAGCTGTGGCTGATGTAATCGGAACTGAAAAAGTTGGCTTGAGACTTTCATCTTATGCTGATTACATGGACAAAGTTGAGTGATCCGGGAAAGATAAGCCTTACCTGAGACAATAATCGGACATGGTTGAGAGCGACGGTTCTCAAACTAAGCTAGATTTCTAGATTTCAGCAACGGCGCAAAGGCAAGTGGCCGTGAATATGTTATTAAGTTGAGCTTGAGTGGGCTTGGAAGCCATATGTGTAACACCAACTAATACAATTTAATATATAATTTTGATTTAATAAGATTCCCACCATGTGAATGAATATAAAAAAAAATGTTGAATAACCCCAACTATTAATTTTTTTTTTATTGCTCATTCACATGGTGGGAATCTTATTAAGTCAAAATTATATATTAAATTGTATTAGCTTCCTCTCCCTTGAACTTGATTTTCTAATTTTAGCTCATCTTTTCTATAAAATCAAATGTTACGGAGAGAAGAAGCTATATGCAGATAAAGAGAAAAGGCAAGGCAGATTTGAAAGATTGCATCAATGGCAGCAGCTGCCACCACCACCATTCCTCTTCTTACTCCATACAAAATGGGACAGTTCAATCTCTCTCTCAGGTTCCTTTTCTTATATAATTTTTTTTATCCATTTTATTTTTTCCTTTATTTTGTAAACACTATTTTTTTCTTCTAACATTTGTTTGAGGAAATTATTATTTATATTTTTAAGAAGCTCGGCTTAATGGGAGAAAAAAATTTTAGTCATAAATGTTAGTAATTTATTAACTTTTTCCTTGAGAATTTACTTTAATTAACATGAAATATTGGATTTATTTGTTTTTGCAGAATAGTATTGGCCCCATTGACAAGAGTTAGATCATACAACAACATTCCACAGCCACACGCCAATCTCTATTATTCTCAGCGCACAACTAATGGTGGTTTTCTCATTGCTGAAGCTACTGGGGTCTCTGATACTGCTCAAGGGTAATTTGTAATTATATTTTCACTTATTTTTTTAAAAAATTAAATGCATTTCATTTTCATTTGTAAATTTTATGAAAAATATTATGTATCAAAATAAATGCGTTAAGATCGATTCCCAATTTCTCTTTCAAGTCATTGAAAACTTGGAATTTTTTAATTTTATTTAGTGTTGAGTATTTTCGTAAACTATAGATTGATGCAAAGCGATTTTTCTTTGAAGTGTGATTGAAAAGGCTATGCCAATTGTTTTTATTTTGGTTGTCCAAAAAAGTGCTTCGAGAAAAGGAGTTTGTAAATTCAGAGAAAAGTAAAAGGAAAAAAAATCAGACGATCAAAAAACAGATCACAGGAAAAAAATCATTAAAAAGTTTATTGCGCCTTTAGTATTATTTTTCAAAAGGTTTTGTATTCATTTTGTAATGAAGAAATGATTAATTTTTTTATTGCTAAAACTTTAATTAAATTTTATTTTTTAATGAAAGTAACTTTAAATTAATTTTATGTAATTTTTTTAGTTAACTATTTTTAGCATAATATATTTAATAAATTTAAACATAAGAAAAATGAAAATTGTAAAACACAAATATGGATGTTCTCAGCATTCCTTTGTTAACTTAGAAAATGGGTTGCTCTTATCCTCATGAAAATTAGAAAGAGTATTAGTAGATATCTTAAATTTTATTTCATATGATGTGTCATTTTTTGAATAATTAGTATTTTTTTTAAAGATCTAAGCGAATCAATTATATTATCTCACCAACAAATTAATGAATGCTACATTGTTTGAAATAATTTTTTGAGATAAAAAATTTAAAATGGACAGCACTGCTCAATTAAACATTTAGAAATTATGTTCTTAGAAATTTATTTTGCATTGAATGTAGCATAAGAAGCAGATTAGAATTAATTTTGACAATAGCCACTTGATTTAAATAAATTGAAGGTATCCAAACACTCCCGGAATTTGGACAAAAGAGCAAGTGGAAGCTTGGAAACCAATTGTGGATGCTGTTCATCAGAAGGGTGGAATCTTCTTTTGTCAGCTTTGGCACGTAGGCCGAGTATCTACGTTTGGTATGAACCCCAAATCCAATTTAGATTTTTTTTTAGTGCTTTCCATTAAAAAGAAAAAGCAGTTGACACATTTTTCTAATTATCGAACATTTTTCTTTATTTTAACCAAAAACTTTAAAAAAAGGATGGAATATTTTAAAAGACTTATATAATGTATTACCAATGTGTGAGTTTGACGTGGATTTATATTTTGAGCTTGATCTGAATGCGAAAAAGAAAAAATATTAATATGCAATTTTTTTTTTAAAATAAACCTAATCTTGCCAATAACTGTTCCTTATTTTAAAAATATATTGAATCATTTATTTGAAATGGTTCTAAATCAATAGTGTTTGTAATTTTTTAAATTCCCTATGTGGTAATTACTTATATATATATATATATTAAATTTGGCTCCGATAATTGCTAATTGTAACTGATACTTGTAATACTTAAGGGTAGGCTTTCAGCCAAATGGAGAAGCTCCGATCTCAAGTACCAGTAAGGGAGTGACACCTGGCCTAGGCGGCCAAGATTGGTCATCTCCTCGTCCGTTGAGAACAGAAGAAATCCCCCAAATTGTTAATGATTTCAGACTTGCTGCTCGTAATGCCATTGAAGCAGGTAAAATATACAAATATGTGAGTGCTCATGCACTTAGCCGTTTGTATTTTACGAAATATGAATTTGAGCAAATACATATATTGATTACTGTTTTACCCTGTTTGATGAAATAAATTGTTGTTTTGCTACAAAGAAGTATTGTGTATAACTTGACATCCTTATTTTAACAAGTGAGCTGTACATGTTTTAATTCGAAAATGTACTTCTCCAAAAGTGCTTGTCTGAACTTGGATACAATTTTTCAGGTTTTGATGGGGTTGAAATTCATGGAGCAAATGGATACTTGATTGATCAATTCATGAAAGATCAAGTAAACGACAGGACCGATCAATACGGCGGAAGCCTCGAAAACCGATGCCGATTCGCCATGGAAGTTGTTGAAGCTGTTGTTAATGAAATCGGAGCTGAAAGAGTTGGCATGAGACTATCACCTTATGCTGATTACATGGAAGCTGGAGACTCAAATCCTGAAGCACTTGGGCTGTACATGGCCATAGCACTTAATAAATTTAAGCTTCTTTATCTGCACGTAATCGAGCCGCGAATGATTAAGCTCAATGATAAGTGCGAAACCACACACAGTTTGTTGCCGATGAGAAGCGCTTTTGAGGGCACTTTCATTTCTGCTGGAGGATACACTAGAGATGATGGGAACAAAGCAGTTGCCGAGAATTGCACAGATTTGATTGCTTTTGGTCGTTTGTTTTTAGCTAATCCGGATTTGCCAAAGCGCTTTGAGCTGAATGCACCTTTGAATGAATACAACCGAAGCACGTTTTACCTTCCTGATCCTGTTGTTGGGTACACAGACTATCCATTCCTAGAAATTCCTTCTTGAATGCACGATTATGGTACTGTTATTAGGTTTTCACAATTCCTTTTGGCATAATGATCATTGTCGGTAATTTATTGGTTCAAAATCATGACAAATAATTGTTTGATTAAGCAAAAGAATTTCAATATGTTATTTTTATTTTCGTATATAAATGAAAAAGTTTGATTAAGTATATGTAAGTTGCTTCAAATAAGACACATGCAAGATCGATCCATTAAGATATCAATTTGACTTGTTCGTTTCTTTTGGAAAGTGTTCCGTTTCTTCCTTTTTTTTTTTCATACAAAAGGATCATGTGGTGTTTTTTATGGGTTGTATGACCCGTTAATTTGTCAACTTAGAAGTTCGTGATTATAACAATACTCAAAATAATAATATGTACTTTTTTTTTCTTTTATGAGATAATCTGGGTCTTTATTTGCTGTTATACAGATTGATACAAAAGAATGATTGGCGAGGTGTGCTAAATTTCGTCACCAATGCCTTGACCGCCAAGATTGATAAGTCTTAAAAGATTACGATAAGCCTAAATAAATGTCATTATGAAATTCATGTGTGGGGAGTATCTTATCATCATTATAAAATGTATGCAAGGGAAGTAGCGTATTGAATGACACTTTCCTTTCCCTCTTTCTTGGGAACAAAGAATAACACTCCGGGGAACAAGCCTGAGCACTGATGCAAACTGTCCATCATTAGATTGCTCTTTTGGTTATATATTATATATAAGGACCCGACCCTTTGATGAGCAAGAAGCCAAAAAATTAATTGTATTGGTTCATCGTGCTCCTTTATATCATCCACTTTCTTGTATAAATTAGCTTCTGAGACACACTCAATAAGGTTATAGATCTTATGCTTCCAAGGACGATAATGGTACTATTGATTGCGTTTTTAATTTGGTGTGACATTGTGATCGCAATTTTTGGTGGCAGAATGTTCCTATATTATCCATTAAAAAAAAAAAAAATCCTCGAACAAGTTTATGTTTCTTGATATTAAAGGTTCAATTCTTGTGGCTACTTTGTATTATATCTTGTCTTTTTCGATGTGGTTAGCTTCTTCTTAATATCTAGCTCTATACATATTTTACAAGATAGGGCTCATTAAATCCGTTTGGTGTATTGTTATTTTCTGCATTTTTATTTTCGATTAAAAATTTAATCAATACAAATTATACAACCTGTACATGACTACAATTAACAATTTATTATCACTATTGCCTTTTACTGCAAATTCTAAAACATGTGAAAAGTACAATCGACTTCGGTCTATTGTACAAGAAAGGTGAAAGTTTTAAGTGAACTAGCTATTGTGATGTTCACTACGTTGGAGATTATGATGCAAAAAGATCAACTACTAGGTAAGTTTTTAGAATTGGATTTGAAGTAATTTCTTGGTGTAGTAAGAGAATCAAATATATCACTATCAACCAAAGAGGTAGAGTATAGAGCAGGAGTGATGGCAGCTTAAAAAAGCACTTAGTTCATACATTTGATGAAGAATCTACACCAACCAATAGATTATGCAATACCATTGTATTGCAATAATCAATCAGTGATTAGCTTCGTGGAAAATTTAGTTTTCTATGCAAGAACTAAGAATGTGAAGATGCACTATCATTTTATCAAGGAAAAGGTCTTTGCAATATGAAGTTGAAATACAATACGTCATGACAAACAATCAAGTTGTAGACTTGTTTACAAAAAGTCTCAGTACTGGGGAAGTCTGTTTGCAGAGTTCTTCTAGTAGCTTAATATGGATTAAAGGATGAAAGTTGGTGTTGAGGGAGGGTGTTAAAAATCCATTTACAATTTTATGATCCAATCAATTACATTTGTCTGAACCTAAGTTCAAAACCCAATCCATGGAAGATTCAAGAATTGTGTAGAGAATAGAAGATATTTCTAAGTTAAAAATATCTAATGGTGATAAAATATTTAAGTTTAGATATTTCTTGAATATTTAAAGATATTTGTAAAATGTGGTTGTCAAATGTTTGTCATTTAATATTTGTGTGGTTTTTATTAGTTCTAAGTTACTATGAATACCCTAAGCTCTTTGTTATAGGTATTAAGTGAAGATGTTGAAGAATTAGAAGAGAGAAAGGAGAGTGAGCTGTGAGTATTGTAATGTCTCTTGTAAAATATCAGTAAAATTCTTAGTTTAGCAAAATTCTTTTATTACCTAAATAGTTTTACTTTTGTGCAGTTTTATCTTCCTCAGTTCCTCAACACTCCACTGCATTAATTCTCATGCCGGATAAATTATAGCACGGATTCCACAGACAAAGAAAATTAATTAAATTTTTCTAGGACAACTATAAGTTTGATCAAAACTTTGAACTAAGAGGTGCCTTTCAATTTTTACCCACAAATGAGAGAGCACATCCCAAGTAACAATGTCAAACACCAAACTTTAAAATCTTAAATATGAAAGAAATACTTCAATACAACATTGTTCATGAAGAATCCACATTAGATTTGGGACTCACATTACTAAAATATACAAGAAGTACTAAATCTTAACACGTCGAAAGATGCCGGATCCATACGTCGATTGATACATTTGAACAAACAATGGCAGCTGCAGTAATGCATATATGGTCACAGGGAGAGATGCCAGGATAGGAACTGTAATGGCTAACCATTTCGATCTATCATGGAGAACAATTAAAAAGGTTGCCACAAAAGATATCATCATGTTCACGATAGAGAGGAAGAGAGAAGCAAGACCTATTATTAATTTTTTTGGCAGTGACTCGAGGAAATCTTCTTCTGCATACCGCGCAGTTTGGATAGATAAGAACACCAAAAGTGAAGTAGAAGAGAAAATAAGCCCTAGTGCATCTGAGATAGCAAACACCATGAATAACTTGTCTCTCAAGAAAATTGGAATGCCACTTTCATTGTTGCCTCCAGGCACAGTATAAGCTGCTGCAAACATTATAGTAGCAATGAGAGCGGTGACAACCATGCAAGAATTTGATGTATCCTTCATCCATTTCTCTGAATTCTCAAGCAAATCTTTGTGTTGCTCGGTGAATATATCCTGAGCTGTTTTTCCATCCGCGTTTTGGGCTTCCTTAAGAAAAGGGTGCACCAATTTCTCCACCTCCTACAGGAACATATATCACAATTGTTAAGGCATAACTAATGTTACTAATTGGAAGAGTAAGCAGCAGGGATAATTTATGTGTTTTAACAGGAGCTAAAACCTTGAACCACTGCACCTCCCTTTGCATTTGTAGAGCTACACCAGGCACAGTTCTTAGATTAGCTGGTGGTGCTAACTTTGCTGCCAAATGCAAGATGGTGTCCTTAGTAGATTCATCAATTAGCTGGGGAGATGTGAACTTATTATATACAACCATATTATGCACAAGATTCAAAATCTTTTCCTGTCGATGTTGAACAGCAACTTTCAGTATAGTTTTCTGATCAGTCGAAAGCCATATAGTGTGTGGGAACATTTGAAGACACATCTTTACGATTTCAACAATGCCAGAGCCTGCTGCAGCGGTTATGGTGTTTGAGTGGAAAGATACGTAATCCGTTACATCATAAACATTTGAAAATGCTTTAAAAACGTGTTTGGCCAATTTGAGGGCCAATTTATGTGTCAACTTTGCATCCTGAACCTGCTTGATACCAGGCGCTGCAAATAAGACAAACAATGGATAATGTATAAGAAATTAAATGATCAAGTCACCCACATTAGACCAGGGAGTGCAATATCACTTACCCAAGAGTTCAATACAATTCCAATATAATTTTCGTGGCCATAGTAACACTGCAACCAAAATACAGATATAGTAAAAAGTACTAAATCACTTGAATGAAAATGCATGACATATTAGAAATGATCAACTAAGGAATATAGCACCGGCACAGTGGAGAAAATTCAAATTCTTATCTTAAAACTCCAGTCAATAATTAAACCAGATTAAACCCATAATACTAGAACATTGCAGTATAAAACCAAAACTAATACGAAACTGAATCTATAAACCCTGACCTGTTGTATTGACCACACCAATTCTCGCTGACGACGATGCTGAGGAATCCATTTCCACAGGAACAACTTAAACAAGGAAAAAAGGAAAAAAAAGATACATCAGCAAATAGCATCACTACTGTTGAAGTTGAAGAATTCGTAATGATATACAATGAGAAAGGACTAACGAGGGTAGATCCAGTTTTTCCAAGATCCAAGATCAGTTCCACTCCGGAAATCCTGGGGCCTTAAAACCAATGCATCTAGTATATTATGCCCCTCATCATCTTTAGCAGTAGCTAACTTAGAATGACTGTCGATTAAATATAAAACAATATCTGTTGCAGCGAGTTAAATAAAAAAATCAGTTAAAAAAAAAAACCATCAACGAATGCATTAGACATGAAAGTCACTATGTAGATATTCTACTTTACCATGAAAACCTCCAGCAGCTAGTGCATAAGCAAGCATACCAGCCAAAGGACCAGTGAATGGGCTGCCGGGAGGTTTATTAGTTGTTACAGAGGAAAGGTAGTATACAACGTCTTTATCTTTAGGAGCACAATGAGCAGCAGAGAGAAGCGGAGTCCACCCGCGGTCGCTCACAGTTTGTGTAAGAGCACGCTTTTTTCTTACTAAAGCCTTGCACGCCTTGATGCTTCCACCAACTGCTGCATAATGAAGTGCTGTGCAACCAAATTCATCTACCATTCCAAGATCATTTGCAGCCATGACATTCACCAACTCCTCCATGAACTCCCAGTTTCCCTCACAGGCAACAACGAGGAGCGCCGTTCTATTGAGGACTGATATGGGTTTTGTCAATACACTGCGATCCTTTTCAATGAATCTTTTAGCACTCTTCCAATCACCTCTAAATACAGCTGCAATAAAATAGCTAATAATATTCAGCCTACACGAAATTAAAATATGCAAAATTAATCGAGAGAATTCATTTATGTGTAGTCAACTTAGAAATCCACCTACATAATTCAAAAGTATCTTCGCCAAGCTGCAAAAGAGTTCCTACTGGTGCTGGAGTTACAGTTGTGGCTTCTGGACTTGCAGTTGTTGTCCCTTCTTGAATTAAAATTGTTGCTTCATCGGGACTTACTGTTGTTCTTTCTTCTTCAGTTACCCTTGAGCGTGCTTTTAATTTTTCTTTAATTTCTGAGCAATGATGAATGATTATCAAACAACAAATATAGCTAATAATCAGCATATGAATAAATGAAAAATGATATATATTATTAAACACTTACCTGCTTCCTTTCTATCAATAAAATCGATAAGATCTTTAAAACTAGTGCTCCTAAGATTAGCCGGACCTGAAGCACGAGGATAAACTAGCTGTCTAACCATTATTAGCAGGATTTATTTGTAAAAAAACGTTATTCCAAATGGTAACTCTCGCGCCTTGACAAAGAAAGCTTTATATATTTGTGCATTCACTATCGAATGTCGTCAGCTACTTTAATTTCTAAGCGCGAAGAGGAAGAATATATATATATATATATATATATATATATATATATAATTTATGCTTCTTCTTTTTCTTTATTTATTTATTTATTTTTTTAACTAATGCGAAGCTGTATCATCCTTTAACACCACTATGAATATGATGGCTGCAATGCTCTAAATTAGTCATTTTAATAATCTTCAACTTTAAATATGAAATCTACTTGCTCCGATTTCTGAACTATTAATTACATTGCCCAATTTTTGTTAACAGCACTCATTTTGCATGAGAACGTAAAGCAAGAAGCAGAACAAGCAGCACATAAACTGACCACCAAAGTCAGTTCCCAAAGGCTAAAACAACCTCTTCCAGTCTTCTTCTTGATGATCAATAAAGCAAACCCCCAACTGAATTGGAACAATTACATTCCTAAATTCGTAGGCAAGAGAAGATTTTAAAGCTTGGCACGAATAAAGAGAGATTCAATACATTTTCTTTTTAAAAGAGAAAGTTAAAATGTTATTCCTGCAAAAAGATTCTCACGCAATTCACAAATCCAAAGTAGTCCTGCCGTACTTTTGAATAAGAGATATTTATCTTCACATTAACAACTAAAATTATATAGTTTCAAAAATAAAATAAAATAAAACTCTTAGAGCCAGTTTGGGAATGCTGTAACTTTTAAAATAATAATTGTTAACTGTACTGTAAAAATAATCAACTATAAAGAAAATTAATTAAGTATTTGGTAAACTTTATTTTTAAAAGTACCGTAAGTTTTGAAAGCAATTATTATTATTTGATAAATTTCGCTGTTAAATTGATATAAAAAAATAAATGACTAAAATGTATATAATGTATGATGAAATTAATATATATAAAAACATGTATATACAATATTTTTAATAATGTATTATAATAGTTTTAACTAAAAAAAAATTAGACTATATTGCATAAAGAACTTTTTTTGATGTAATGTAAAATATAAAAAATAAATAGTATAAATGAAAGGAATGCATGAGTTATAATAGAAAATATTAAAATATTAATTTTGTTTTCACTTTAAATAAGGATAATCTTGGGTTTAGTTAATAATTGCAAGGATATTTATAAAATTATATTAAATGATAAAATTGATTCTCAAAATCAAAATATAAAAGTTACTCATTTTTTACTTTTCAAAATCAACTGTAGGAGGGTTGATTTTGACAAAAGTGATTTTAATTTTTTTTAACAAAATTAGCTTTTATATTTTAAAATCACTTTTAAGTCTTCCAAAAGCAATTTCAAAAGGGTCCTTAATTGCATTTTGCTATAGGTAGTAACTAGTTTTAGAGGCAACAATTTGGCTAATTTGGTTGGCTAATAATTACATTTACATGTAAGTACTATAATGTGATAAAAAAACTTAAGATGAGGATATTTTGTTGTTTGTGAGTTTAATGCTTATAGGATAGACTCGTGTGGTGTTAGTTGGCGGCATGTAGATAAAAAATGACCATATGAAGGTAGATTTTATTTTTTTTTAAAAAAAGAGGTCTTTGTTAAGTGTATGTTTCGTACACGTTTGGTATGTTCGCGGTAAGCCGGGGCAAAACTCGCTAGGTACATGCCCTGGACAAAAAATAATTACAGAAGAAAGAGAGTTGAAATTTCACTAATTCTATGTATGACCCCCTCAATTTTACTTGAATTTGTCAATGCATCAGATAATCAAATTGCAGAAAATGAAGTCATCGAAACTTTTGGAGATCTGGATCTATTGAATAAATCACTATCACATTATTGTTGTTCTCTTACAATAGAGATAATTTGTTTAAAATTGAGAAGGTAAAAGCAAAAACTTTTGGAGATCTGGCCTAGTGATTTTCAAGCAATTTTATTTAGTTGACCACTTAAGTTTAAAATTGAGAAGGTAAAAGCAAAAAATTATGTGCCACCAAGTTCCCACATGCTACTGAGTGCTTTTCAGTAACTTTATTCTACTCTTCACCCGAGTTCCAATCCTCTAAAAGATAGAGAGTTTAAAAAATAATTTGAGATTTGCTAATCCCTCTACCTTTTAAAAAAAATGTATTGTTATCTAGCCTTAGTACAATAATAGCATACCATTATAGCTTATAAACTACAATATACTAGATAGCAATACTTATATATATATTAAAAAATTTTCAATGACAGTTCTCACACTTTAATAAGGTGTGGGTTCCTGCACTTTATTGAAGTGCTGGATGGACTTTTACACTATTGTGAAATGTTTTTACAACTGTGTAAATAATTTCATCACGTGAAATATTCTAAAGAGAGATCCCATCTTTAATGGAAAATATCTATACATAGCATTATATTAAAGTGCAGGATGGACTTGTACACTATGGTAAAATGTGTTTACAATAGTTCTTATCACCCAAAAACAATTTTGTTCTTAATAGAAATTTAATCTACTTTATGCATCGACTCTCTATAGTTTATCCATTTTTTTATCATGACACGTTGATATTCCATGTTCAGTTCCATGTTACTTAATTGTTGCACTCATAATCATAATAGTTTTCGGGCCTGTTTGGGATTGCGGAGGCCGATGAAATAAGCTGCTTGTGCTGTGCAGATGAAATAAGATGCTGATTAAAAAAGTAGCTTGATGTTTGGTAAAATGTATTGTTGCAGTTGCTGTAGGTTTGAAAAGTAGAGTATATACGTTTGATAAATTTTATTATAAAGTGCTGTTTTATTATATAATGACCAAAATAGATATTAGTTTAATTACTTTTTATTTTTAGAGTATGTTTAATAAATTATTCAAACATATTTTTTTCTTAAATATGTAAAATTACATTAAAAGAACTCAATTAAAAAATCTAAAAAACTTCATAATTTATTACATAAAATATGATAGAAATAAAGGTATGATTTATATATTAAGGTTTATAGATAAGTATGATATAATTGTCTTTTTATTAAAATCTAAAGTGATAATAGAGATTTTAAAAAGGTGTGGTAGCTTATTGAATAAGCTGCTTATGAAAAATAACCCTCTACTTGCTTTTAAAAGCTATTGACAAAATGAAGAAAATTATGAAATAAACTGTTTTTACAAAATTTACCAAATATTATTTTAATAAAAAATTATGAAATAAGTAGCTTATTGAATTTCAACCGCAATTTCAAACTGGTCCTTCATCGTCTCTTTTAATCTACTAGGTGGCAGAGACATATATGGTAGAGGAATGCCCAATTCCTTGGATCAATCATCTTTTATGATTTTTACCATTTTAGATATGCTTTTACTAAGACATTTCTTGGTCATTTTTTGTTGAAGGATGAAGCTCAAATCTGGGTTTATGATCGAGACTGACAAGTTTGTTACATTCTCTAAACCTATATGACATGTTATTTGTAGGGCTTTAGAGGGATGTGTGGCATTTACATATTGTCAGCTGGGAGTTTAAGTGATACACGTGATTCATCACATGTGTCACTTATCAAATACGACAGCTACATTTGTTGTTTTGCATAACAAAATTGGTGAGCCTTGACACGTTTCCATCAGCTAGTTTAAATGGTTGTTAAGGCTGTTATATATGCAGGAAGCTTCTAGATTTTGATAAAAAAAATCGAGAAATACATGAGCTAGCTGTTATGGGACCTTTCTAGATGAATATCTCTACGTATATAAGGCTTCATAAGTGATTCTTGTAATCTGTTGATTCTGTTACACACTCTCTACAACATTGTATCTTGAAAAAGTCTAATTAGTGAAATCTTGCCTCTCTTTGCATAGTGGAAGTAGGTTGGCTTGAAGCTAAACCATTATAAATCTTTATTATCAATTTGTATAATTTTGCTTCTGTTCTTGTTGTTTTGGTTACCATTCTTGAATCATTAAGAGTCAATTGCATTAAGCTTGATCTTTGTATATGTAATTCTGAGATTAAAGTGCTTAGGAGTGGATCTTGAGGGATTAAACTTGGTTATTTGCTCAGTTTAAGTTCAAAAAATTGGTATCAGAGCTATTCTTTAAGTTCTTAATTTTAGAATGGATGCATCTAGGCTTGATGTAGAGAAGTTTACAGGGAAAAATGATTTTCACATGTGGAGGCTCAAGATCAAAGCTTTATTGGTACATCAAGGGCTGGATGAAGCACTTAGTGAGTCTTCATCATTCAAGAAGGCAAGGAAAGTGTCTAATGAAGACTTAATGGATGTGTTAGATACAATTCACAGTGCTATAATCTTAAGTCTTAGAGATGGAGCACTTAGAGAAGTTGGTGGTGAAAAGACAGTAGTTGGGCTATAGAAGAAGCACGAAGACTTGTACACCAAGAAGTCTAAGGCTAAGAGATTAACCACAGAAAAAAAGTTTTATACTTTGCAAATGGAAGAAAGGTTATCCATATCAAATCACATTGATGCTTTCAATAAGGTCATACTAGATCTTGATGACATTAATGTGAAAATTGATGATAAGGATAAAGCTATGATCTTGCTATCTTCATTGCCAAGCTCTTATGAGCATCACCCTGATGTATGCGAGACAATAAGGTTGTAATAAAGATAAAAAATCTAGAGATGGAGGAGGCTTGACAACAAAAGGGAGAACAAAAAAGAAAGAAGATGGCAAAGGAAAGAAAAAAAGATCAAAATTTAGACGAAAGAACTTGAAATGCTTCTAATGCCACAAGGAAGGTCATTTTAAGAAAGACTGTTTTGAGAGGAAAAAGTATAACAAAGGCTCAAATGAGAGAAGTGGTGATGCTGCTGTTGCATCAGAGGGTCAATAATATGATGGCTATGACTCAACTAGAGTCTATTGCGGCATATGGCCAAACTAGATGTAATTGGGTTCTAGATTCTGGTTGTTCATTCTATATCTGTCCTAATTAGAGTTTATTCATGAACAATGAAGCTGTAAGTAGTTAGTAAAGGCATAATTAGGCTGAAAATGTTTGATGGCATGATTAAAAAGTTGAATGTAACATATGCACCAAAACTTATTTAATTGAGTGCGATGTTATTTTTATTTTTATTGCAAATTTTTTTTTAAATCAGCGGTTTATTACAAATTATTATGAATAATCAGACTCAATTATTAAAAATTTATCGCTCTTGAAATGATTTAAATTTGTCGCTACACAAAAATCGAGATATTTCAAACGCGATTCACTAGCTACGTAATCGGACTTTAATTTGACTCTCGGGTCCAGAATTAGCTTAATTTGTATTAAGCTTAAAAAAAAAGTTATTTGTTACTATAAATGGAAAGTGATGAGAGAGAGATATTTGGCTTTCCTAAAATAGAGGGAGAAAGAGAGAGGACTCGTTGACCCGACCCGTCACCCGACCCGCGGCATTGACCCGGTCGGATCCCGGGATTCCGGCCACCCCTCCGGTAGATCTTGGTACCTATCTGAAGCTTGAATGTCAACCCATGTATCCATGCCGTCCTCGTCACCGAAAATCGACCAGAACGACGGCAAACGAACCCGAAAACCCGCGGCTCAACCCGTTTTGCTCGCCGTTGATTTCGCTTGTTTTAGGCCGATCCACCACTTGGATCTTATTCCTCAACTTCCCCTCATCGTTTTCCGACCAACCCCGTCACCTGAAACGGCCGGATTGCTGCCGATCAACCGACGGAAAGCTCACGGTTTTTGGGGAGCTAGATCTACTGTTACCGCCGCGCGTGGGAGATCACCTCCGGCACCATTGGACTCATCGAGGTCAGATCTAGCAGACCTGAGCTTCCCATCGCCGTTGAATGAGTTCCAGTCATTGTTGACCGTTATGGGCAATTCGGTAATTTTATAAACTTTAGGGGTAATTCTGTAATTTTAAAATTGGTGGACATTTTGGTAATTTCAGATCAGAAAAATTAGGTAATTTGAGATTTCGAGGTAATTCAGTAATTTATTTTGTTAGGGACATTTTGGTAATTTTATATTTTTATAGGGGTAATTTTATAAATTTAAAATTTATGGATATCTTTATAATCGGAATTGAGGATAGTTTGATAATATGTGATTCTGAGGATAATTTGATGAATTTTGATGTCGAGGGCATTTTGATAATTTTACGAATTCGAGAATACTTTATTACGGATAAATGTCGTTTCGAGCATATTAGTTATAATTCGCAATTATGATTAGTAATTATGTTATTTCCTTAAATTAGGAGGATCCGCGAACGAGAATCAACCCGCGGACGTTGTCGATACCGAGTTCGGACAATGTCACTATGAGTGGAATATACAAAACCTATTTTCAGTGTAGTTTATTATGATTTTAAAATATGTTAAAACATGTTTACGAGATTAATTTTAAAGGCTTCGATTTAATGATTTTATATAAACAGATTTTATCTGTGTTTTGGTATTTATTACAAGAAATGTGTTTGATTAATGATTTTAGTAATTGATTTTGATTATGCATGATAATATTTTAAAGAAAAGAAAAACATATTTAAAACTTGTGAAATGAAAAAGGAAATAAGATTTCGGATGAGATTTCGAATGAGATTTTAGATAGAATTTCAAATGAGATTTTGGATGAGATTTTAGATGAGATTTCGGATGAGATTTTCGGATGAGATTATATGTTTATGTATATGTGTACGAAGGTATATGACTATGAGCATAATGATTGTTTTTAAAATCATTAGACAGTACCCTTCTCCTCCAGATACAGTGATACAGATGAGATGACGTATGTATGTGGTATGATGAATGCAGAGATACTGATATTGAGATACAGATGAGATGATATTTTTCGATCTATCTGTGTAGCTCAGGGGCGTGACGGTGCTCAGATAGTACGTCATTGCCTGTCCGTTGAGGTTCAAATATGATGTGATGTGATATGATATGATATGACTTTTCCCGATCTATCCATGTAGCTCCAGGGCGTGTGATTGTATCCAGATAGTACGTCATTGCCCGTCAGTCGAGGTCCGGATATGATGAGATTGTTTCTTTTGGGTACTTGTTTGGTGATAGTTTTTAGTATTTCAGTATTGACGTTATAAGTATTATGAATTTCCATTGATTTATGCATTATATTTGCGATGTCATTATTTGAGTACATGAATTGGATTTAATAAATTATTTAAGTTTTTGTGATATTTTGATGAGATGGTATTTTGATATGATTAATTATTTTAGAGTAAAGTTATGTTGAAAAATTACTATCCATTCACTGAGCTCACTGAGTTTTATACTCATCCCGTTTTATTATATTTCTCCCCCTCCCCCACAGGAGATTCGCAAGTACAACAGTCGACCCAGCAGTAATAGTTATTTTCAGAATTTTGGCCACGTTATGATGTTAGGAGTTATCGATTGATTTATTGAGATATTTTGAGATTATAATTTGTTACATTTCGAGGATTACGGATAACATATGTATTTTATTTGATATTGAATAATTGAGTGATTTGGTATTTTGGTTAAGGTAATAGATTGACGAAGTTGGTTGTATTCGGAATTATTTGGGAGTGCTTGATTTATAATTTTGCAGATTTGATTTTATAATAAATATAAGAATGACCTTGTCAAATTTTTCAGCAGAATCCTGATTTATTCATATTACGTCAGAAAGATTATATAGAATTAGGCAGACTTGTCTTGGGAGTTCGGGGCGGGTCATGTCATTGAAGGATTTTAGACATGTGGCTGAACTGAAAAGAAACTTTATCTCTCTTGGGATGCTTGATAAAATTGGATGTTTAGTTAAGTTTGAATATGATACCTTAAGGGTAATGAAAGGGTCAATGGTGTTAATTAAGGGAGACATGGACAATGGCCTGTATGTCCTTTAAAGGTCAGTTGTTATAAGTAATGTTGGATTGTTAAATTAGAAATTAGATAAAAAAAAATATTGTGGCATTTTAGATTAGGCTATATGAGTGAAAGGGGTTTAAAAAGCTGTCAAAACAGGGGGTTTTAAGAAAGGATAAGGTAGAAAGGATAATATTGTGGCATTTGAGATTAGTACTAGTGTTCATGTATCAAAGGGACCAGCACAGATAGCTTCTTTACGTAGGGCAAAGTATTTCTTATCCCTCATTGATGACTTTTCACGGATGGTTTGGGTATATATGTTGAAAAGAAAGGATAATGTGTTTGAATAGTTCAAGGTTGGAAAACTTTCGTTAAGGCTTAAACAAATAGAAAGGTTAAGAGGTTGATGACTGATAGTGGTTTGGAGTTTTGTAATAAGAGGTTTGGTGACTATTGTATTGAGCACATTTATCGAATTTGGAAAAGAGTCAAAAGAAATGGTTCGCTCCCCTGATTTTGATTTCTCAAATCAAAAGATTTATGAATTGAAAATAGTATAAAACTTACCTTAGTAAAGTGGATTAGTTGAAAGGGTGAATAGAACTTTGATTGATAAAGTGAGATACATATTTATTCATTCAAAGTCATCCATGATATTATAGGCAGAAGCTTTATCTATAGTCTGCTGTATAGTGAATAGAAGACCTTCATCTGGAATTAATTTTAAAACACCTTTTGAACTCTAGTTTGGCAAACTACCAGACTATTTTGGTTTAAGGGTCTTTCATTTGTCTTCATATGCACACATTAAGCAAGGAAAGCTAGAACCTAGGGCCTTAAAGTGTGTATTTTTTGGCTATCCTGATAGGATAAAGGGCTATAACACTGGTGCATTGATTTAAAGTCACCATGAGCTATTATCAACAGAGATGTTGTGTTTAATGAGTTTAGAGATGCTTCAAAACTCAACTCATTGTAACCTAATATCACAGAGCCTAATGTGAGAAGCTGAGCAAATAGGTGATCAAGAAATCAAAGACTATCAGTTGGTGCGAAATCGAGAGAAAAACGTAATAAGGCTAGCATATGTAGATCTGATTGCATTTGTATTAACAGCAACACATGAGGTTGAAACTAATGAACTAAAGACTTACTCAGAGGCTGTTAAAAATGAAAAGTCATAAAAATAGAAGGAAGCTATGGATGAGTAAAAGCAATCATTGATGAAAAACCATACTTGGATCCAATAGAGAGGCTTGCAAACAAGGAAGTAGTAGGGTGTGAGTGGACTTACAAGGTTAAAGAGGGAATACTAGATTTTGAACCACAAAGATTTAAAGTCAGGCTTGTTGCAAAGGCTTTACTCAAATGGAGGGAATTGATTCTACAGAGTTGTTAAGTCTATTTAGTTTATTTTATGCTTTAACTCTCTATAGTTTATCTTTTTTTCTTTTAATCATGACATATTGATAATCCATCTTCAGTTTCATGTTGCTCAATTATTGCACTTATAATCACAATAGTTTTCATTGTAGCTTTCAATGTACCATGTGGCAGAGACATATATAGCAGAGGAATACCCAATTTCTTGGATCAATCATCTTCTATGATTTTTGCCATTTTAGATATGCTTCCACTAAGCCATTTCCTGGTCATTTTTTGTTGAAGGATGAAGCTCAAATCTGGATTTGTGATCAAGACTGACAAGTCGGTTACATTGTCTAGAACTGTATGGCATGTTGCTCTTGCATGTATGACATGCCATTTGTAGAGCTTCGGAGGGACGTGTGACATTTATGTATTATCAGCTGGAAGATTAAGTGATACACGTCATTTATGACGTGCATCACTCATCAAATACGACAGCTACATTTTCCGTTTTGCATAACATAATGGATGAGGCCTTGATACATGTCCATCAACTGGTTCAAATGGCTGTTAAGGCCTTTATATGCACGGGAAGCTTCTGGGCTTTGATAACAAACCAAGAAATACATGAGCTGGCTGCCAAGGGACATTTCTAGATGAATATCTCTCTGTGTTTAAGGCCTCATGAGTGGTTATTGTAATCTGGTGATTCCGCCACACACTCTCTGCAACTTTGTATCTAGAAAATCCCACATTAGTGAAATCTTGCTTCTCTTTTCACAATGGACGTAGGTTTGATTGGAGCCAAACCACTATAAATCTCTACCGTCAAATTGTGTAATTTTGTTTCTGTTCTTGTTGTTTTGGTTTCCATTCTTGAATCATTAAGTGCTTAGGAGTTGATCTTGGGGGATTAAACTTGGTTATTTGCAAGGTTTAAATTCATCATTTTTCATGATGATTGTTCTATAATCCTTGTTAAATGTTTAGAACTTTTTGTTTGAACTTGTGATTAAAATCAGTCAGTGGTCCAGCAAGTGAAAAACAGAGCCTTAAATGAGGTTTTTCCATTCCATTTTGATCTAAGCCTCATTTTTCACCATCCTTGTTTCTCCGTAACCTTTTTGAGTGCTTTAGAATTTTGTTCTTGGCTTTTGTTAACACAAAACCATTGTGAGGCTGGTTTCTATTGAGGAAATGGGTACCATTACTCACCTTACGACCAAAGATTTCGAGCATCCCAAACAGGTTGGTTGCCCAAAAATTTTCATCGAAACTTTTAACTGCCAGTTGATAGAAATCAAATGAAGATCATAGGAATGAATATTGATTCCAAAAGGAAAGGTCTGGTTGGAATCAGATGAATAGATTCTTTTCAATCAAACAAATATGGTCAAAGATAAATTATTATCTAAATGAGATCAAAACAAACAGAATAAATTTTCTAAGGTTCAGTTCCTCAATCGAACCAGCCTCAGAATGACCTTTTATAAATCAAATGCAAGTACGCAGCTCTAAGGTGTAATCTAAGGTGTTTGGTAACACCTTGTAGCTGGACTATGACAGTTCAGTAGATTTTTTTTCCTAGCTGTATATTAAATTACTAAATTAACTTTATATATTATTCACTTTCAATTTTATTTTCCTCATTTTTAAACTTAATTTCAAATTGATTTTTTTTTCATAAAACAAATCATAAACGCCTGTTCTTATCAACACGATCCCGACTGTGGCAGTTCTAATTGGCATGATTTTGACACCAGTAATTCTCATCAGTGCCCCTGTTATTGGTACATTTTCCTTTATCCATTTTTTATTTTTGAGTTTTCCTTTACTCTATTCCATGCAATTTTTCCTTTTCTTCCTTTTTTGCTCATAATGTGCTGGGGGTTTTGTTTAGAATAAATTGATAGGTGATAGGGTCATGCGTGATTTATGAACCTTTTATCACTGTTTTTAGTGTTTTTTATTTTTTATTTTTTATTTTTATTGTTGCTTTTTGTGGACATACACAGCCGTTGTTTGATGAAATTCCCCTAATAAAAGTCATTCTCAAACTTATTTGAGCAAAGCTCATGCCCTGATATTGTAAAATGTTTCAATATTTTTTATATTTATGTGTGGAATTTGTAATATATAGTATGCACTTATGAGTGGTTTAGGCTGTTTTCTTAAAGTATGTGTTTATGATATCTATTATCTGGGTTGTGTTCATTTGCCTCAAGTTCTGTAATTTTGATTAGATCCTTGGTATATTTACTATCTTGGTCTCGTTAACCATCCCATATCTTTGATTTGGGTTTACAGTTCTTCGTATCATGGCAAAACTCAATGTTTGATTAAAATGTGTTTAGAGCATTATTGTTTGTTGATAGCAAGCTTCTAGTTGCTTTTTCTTGGTTATGATGATTGTTTAGTTTGAATTTCTTTGTTTCTTTGTTATGATGATTGTTTAGTTTGAATTTCTTTGTTTCTTTGTTCTGGTTTGTCTTTTGTTGCTTAATTGAATTGCTTGTAACTGTTTCCATTTTTGGGTTATGATCATTTGTTGTTTATTGGAAAAGTATTTCAAGTAACTTGGTAATGCTAATAGATGGGGTTGCCTATTCTTGAGATTGTTAAATTTCTACTCAAGCTAAATACACAAGTGGTCTCTCAACCTATTTTTGATACAAATAAGGGTCAACAATAAAGTACACATATAGTTTGTTGACATTGATATGAGTTTGGTTTTAGCTCTCTACATTTTTTAAATTTTTTTAATATCGAATTGTTTTTCCTTTCACCATCCATAACAAAATGCTAGTAATTTTCGCAACTTCTATATTCTTATTTTTCTATATTGTTGTTTGACGAAGAATTATTGTTTTTTTTCCTACGTTTAAGTGTACAAAATTATGTCTATTAGCTCGACTAATAAGGCTACATGGAACCCCCAGACTTTAAATGTATTTTGTGACTTATGCATTAAAGAGGTGGATGCCAGACATCATTTGTGACTCATTTGACTTCCCAAGGATATGAAAATTTGATTAAGGAGTTTACTAAAGAAACTAGATTAGATTATAACATAACTCAAATGAAAAACAAATGGGATTACTTTAGAACTGATTGGAAATTTTAAAAGAATTTGATTGACAAGGAAATTGGTTTAGGGTGGAATCATAGTTTAAGGACAGTTGATGCAAGTGAGGAATGGTGGGAAAAGAAACAAAGGAAAATTCGCTACTCGGTAGATTTTGGAAAAATGGTATTGACCTAAAGTTGGAGAAAAAACTAAATTTAATGTTTGTGAACACTGTGGCTAGGAGTGAGCATGTTTGAGTTCGCTCATCTGGTTTTCCTTTAGAGAGTAATGACATATCTGAATCTCTTCGTGTTGAGAGTATTGCTGACTTTGATGAGTATATTGTGTTTGATGATAGTACGGGAAGTAAAGGTAAAAAAGTGGCTTTAAAAGAGAAAAAAGTAAGAGGTGCTACAAAATTGTCAAGGTAGCTCGATCATCTCATTAATGTAGTAGAGAAAACGAACACAATAACCTCGCACTCTCAAAATGATACAAGTGGGAAAGAAATTTATAAAGCTTTGGAAGTGGTTGCTTCTTTACCGAACGTTGAGGTTGGGAGCCCATCGTGGTTATTTCCTAGTTAGTTGCATTTATATTATGAAACAACATTTTGTAGATTATGTTTATGATTAAATATGTAACTTTTTATTTTGTCATTGATTACGCTTTATCTTATATTTATAATATATTTGAATTGTTGCTATTGATTTATTTGTGCAAATTTCATTAATTGTGCAAATTTTTCTAGACTATTTGCTTGAGGAAAAATAAAAGCTTCTTCTTTCACACACACACACAGACATTAATAATTCTTTTAGTATCCATATAACAACATTAAAATGATTGTTAATATATCTTCCAAAATTATGTCTTAACTTTCCAGCAGGCTCTAGCTTTTGGCATATAGCCCCCTTCACAAAATCCGCATGCCCAACTGTTGTAATCTTTGATGGCTGATTACTAGAACAGATCCAATCTTTATCACCACAATTGGACTGGAAACAAGATTAACAAGAAATAACAGTAATGATCGAAGAAAGAATAAAACAGAGACTAGATTGCTGAGAACAAACTATGATGTTTGAAGGAAAAAATTTACACTCTTTCATTAATCACAACTAATTACAAACAGATCACAATTAAGGAGGAGATTTGTTATAGTACATTTCATGCACTAGTTTTGCATTGTTTACTCTCTTTAATATCAATGTTTTGCACTTAATAGTTGTGATTTACTTGTGTTTTATTTTTGTAGGTGCAATTCTATTGATTAGTGCTAAATTGAGCTACAAGATGATGTTTGAGGATGAATTGACTTCCTGGAGAAATGCTCAATTTCAGAAGAAGTTTGTTGATAAAGCGTGGGCGCGTGACAGTCGATTTCAAAATAAGTTTGTTGATAAGACGTGGGCGCGTGCTGTCAACTGTAGACTTGACGATTTTATTTTAACGTGTTTTATCTTTTTATTACTCTTTTAATTTTAGTTAATATTTTAGATATTATTATTTTTATCCTTTTTAAGAAAACTATAAAAAGGGGAGATAAAGAAGGAGATTGGAATTGGATTATTAATTGTCTTTATCTTTTTTAGGGTTTTCTCTTTTTCTCTATGAGGAACTAAACTCATTTTTCTGGTTGAAGGTTAATGAAGTTTTAATTCACCATTACTGTGAGATCTTTCTTATGCTTTAATTGTTTTATTGCTTTTTGGGTATTTATTTATTCTCTGAATTATTGTTATGATTATCTTTGTTAATTAGATAATTGGCCACTATTTAATTATCAATTTAATCTACTGCCAATTGAAAGATTTATCGTATGAAGATTTTGATACTTGTGGCAAATAACATAGCAGTGTATTGTGTTATGGGAATAAATAATCTAATTTAAATGAACCATCGTATGCATTTGTTAATTAGGATTTGGGTCTTTTTAATTTTTAGGCTGTCAATTAATTAAATCCTATGATTGTATCTAGGGTTGTCTATTGATTAGGGAAATAACCAATGGTCGTACCTTGGTTATCAACTAATTAAGGAGAGATTGGCTATTAGAGTGTCTCAGTGGCTATAACTGGTATATTCATAAGCAGTAATAATTTATAGTTGTATCAATTATCAGTAGTCGAATCAAAGCTGAGTTAATTCTTTCAACCAGAGTTTTTCTATTTTGAATTACACTTTTTATTTGCATTCTAAATATTTTTAATTTGATTTTCATTATTGTCACAATCCCCCAATTTTACATTTTCATTTTAAAAAGGATTTAATAATTACCAATCTCTGTGGACACGACCCTATTCAATCACTATACACAATTGTGTTTAGAGTATGTATTTATATTTACTGGCTTCGGCATCCATCAAATTTTGGCGTCGTTGCCGGGGACTGGTGTCATTTATTTAATCCTTTTTATGTTTTACTTGGTTTATAGTTCGTTCTTCTCATACAGGTACACTTTTGTTTGATCCTGAAATTGAGAAGACAGCTCGCTGGCTTAGACAGCAGGCCAAGCAAGATAAGCAACAATCCTCGTCGCTTTTGCTTTCTAAAACAAATACAGTACTTCATTTGGTTGAATCATCTAGCGATTTAGAAGAGCAAGTGATGGATAAAGTTGCACCAGCAGAAAGAACTCTTAGAGAGTTAGCTGAACCAGATTTGAATCAGCAACGACTCTGCATTCAATATGCGGACCTGGAGGTAAATTTTGAATTAAAATCTGGTTTTATTCATTTATTACCTAAGTTTCACGGTTTTGCAAGTGAAGATCCTTATAAACATCTCAAGGAGTTTCATGTTATGTGTTTAAGCATGAGGCCTCAAGGTGTAACTGAAGAGCAGATTAAGTTGCGAGCTTTTCCTTTCTCTTTAGATGGGCTAACTAAAGATTGGTTGTATTACTTGCCTCCTAGATCAATTACAATGTGGAATAACTTGAAGAAATAGTTCCTCGAAAAGTATTTTCCTGCTTCAAGAGCTGCTAACATCATAAAAGACATTTGTGGTATCAGACAACTTCCTGAGGAGACTTTGTATCATAAAAAGACATTTGTGGTTGTCCTCAACATCAGATTTTTGATCAACTTCTTATTAAATATGTTAATCTTATAATATTGATTTTGATGATAACAAAACTTATATGTACTTGATTAAAATGTTTGAGTTATTAAAATGAATTTCTTAAAGCCATAAACATGTTTAAAGAATCTTAATGACCGTTAACTTGTTGGAAAATCATTTTTCTACAAAAAGTTAACAAAATATAGATTTTGAAATCAACTTTTTATTAAATAACTTTTATTTACGGAAAAGTTGTCATTGATGGATAACGGTGAACCGTTTATTATTAGAACCTAAGTTCCAAAAAAGAAAAGTTTTCTACTCTTGAACCGTTTAGAAAAAGCGAAGTGTGTTAGTTTTGCAACAAAGACCGGTGATCCGATAATTTAAGCGGGAGTCAAATGGCAACGGCTCTCAAAAGTCAAAACGGCTAACCGATTGAGATGCGAACCGATTATTTGGCAATCAATAACAAGATCTCAACTATAAAAAGGCTCAATCAAATTCAAACAAGAGATCCAACATTTTGATATTTGAGCTTCCTTCTATTGATCTTTTTGAGCGTTTTCAGATAAACATTAAAATTTCAATTGTAATCATTTGGAGTGTGTAAAATTTTTGTTATTAAATCTCTATCATTGAATGATTATAAGTGTTGGGAAACACTTGGGTTGAAGATTGGGTTTAATCTCTTATTGTAAAGGTCCATTGACACCTGCAATTGTAAATGTTGTTTTGGGTTAAGAGATTGGGAATAATCTCTTGATTGTAAAGGTCCATTGACACCTTGAAGTCAAGTGTAAGTGTATTGAAGCCTTGAAGGCTTGCTTAGTGGAATCCTCAAGTGAGCTTGGAGGCGTGGACGTACACTTTAACCACGTAAAAATCACGTGTTTGATTTCCTTCCCTTATCTCTTTAAATTCAAGCTTGTTAATTATATTGTTTTAAAACATTAGTTTTAAATTGTTGTGTAATTTTATTTGCTTAATTTTTAAAGAACATGCCTCGGAGGAGATTTGAAAATCATTATGCAGGATTGTCATTGATGGATGAAACATATAACCTAGGATGGAAGTTAGAACAAGACCCATTCAAGCGGGAGTTGATCTCAAACATGGAGTTTGGTGGTTAGGAATTTCTTCTATTGATCAACGTTTAGATAAACTTACCTCTCTTGTGTAAAAATTTGTTGACAATATACAATTTCAATCGATTTCAACTCCTCACTTTAAGAAGAAACTAATGCTTGAAGGATTTTCGGTGCCTGTCTTATGCAAGAACATATTGTTAAATCATCCCAACTTCAGCTATGGAGTTTGGTGGTTAGGATTTCCACAACAATACCCACCAAGACAACAATTTCAATCGATTCCTCCTCAGTCAAACTCTAAGTCAGGTATGTCTCTTGAAGAGATTGTTAAATCACTTGCAACTAACACTCAACAATTTCAGCAGGCAACTACAACAAGCATTCAGAATTTGGAGAACCAAATGAGCCAACTAGCGACTACAGTGAGCAACTTAGAGTCTCAAGTATCAGGGAGATTGCCTTCACAACCAAAGTTGAATCCAAAGCAAAATGTTAGTGCTGTCATCCTTAAAAATGGGAAGGAGTTGAAAGAGCCTAGTAAGAAAGTGACAAAGCACTTAGAAAATGAGCTTGAGAAGGAGGAATTGATGCCTCAATCTCAAGATGCACAACCAAGCAAAGTGAAACCCTTACCTGTGGTGATACCTCTTCCTTTTCCAAGTCTGTTTGTAAAATCTAATAAGGAAGAACATGCGAGAGATATCTTTGAGACATTTCGCAAGGTTGAGGTAAATATTCCTTTACTAGATGTTATAAAACAAATACCTTGTTATGCTAAATTCCTTAAGGAACTTTGCACCTCCAAGAGGAAGTTGAGAGGAGATAAAAGAGTTCACATGAGGGAGAATGTTTCCGCCGTTTTCCAAAAGAAACTACCTCCTAAGTTCAAGGATCCAGGTGTGTTTACTATCCCTTACAAAATTGGTAGTGTTAGAGTTGAGAAGGCTATGTTAGATCTAGGAGCTTCTATTAATGTCATGCCTCGTTCCATTTATTCATCTTTGAATGTTGGTCCATTGAAAGAAACTGGCGTAATAATTCAACTAGCTGATAGGTCTAATACATATTCTGATGGGGTATTAGAAGATGTCTTAGTACAAGTTAATGAGTTGGTTTTTCCTGCTGATTTTTATGTACGTGATATGAAAGAGGATAATTCTTCTAATTCTGTTCCAATTTTGTTAGGAAGGCCTTTCCTTAAGACTGTTAAGACTAAAATGGATGTACATAAAGAGACTTTTACTATGAAATTTGATGGAGAGGTTATAGAGTTTAATATGAATGATGCCATGAAATATCCTAGGGATGAACAATCGGTATTTTCTGTGGATGTTATTGATCCTTTAGTGCATGAAGTTTTTGATTTGGATGTTGAAGATTCATTGGTAGTTGCTTTAAACAACAGCTTGGGCCTCAAAAGATTGCAAAAGGATGAAAGAGAGTTTATTTTAAATTCTGCCTTGCAAGAGTTGGAGGAGATTCGAAATGAGTCCTACGAGAGTTCACGACTTTATAAGGAGAGGATGAAAATATTTCATGACAAAATGATTTTGAGAAAAAAGTTTTCTGTGGGTAAAAAAGTTCTTTTTTTTCATTCTAAACTTAAACTTTTTCTTGGTAAATTACGCTCTCGATTGGTTGGACCTTTTACTGTTATTAATGTTTTCCTCATGGTGCAGTCGAGATTCGGAGTCTGACTTCTGACAAAATTTTTAAGGTTAATGGTCATCGTTTAAAACCTTTTTATGAAGGTCTTTCGGTGAATATTGTGGAGGAAGTGGCTCTTGAGAGCCCCATTTATGGAGATTGAGTAATGAATATGTCTAGCCAAAGACAAAGAAGCAAAGACGCGTTTTGGGAGGCAACCAAAGGATTTGATGTTTATTTTAATTTTTTGTGCATTTTTGGTTTTTGGTTTTAATTTAGATTGTTTGAATAATATCTATACTTATTTGGGCTAGAAAGAAATGTTTGGTTAAGGCGTGCCCATGCTATAATTAATAAGTACTTTTGCCTTTAATTTATTACAGTAAGTGTTAAGGCTTGCCCATGTGCTTAATAAAAAAGTTTTTCTATAATTTTTAGTGTTTCAAGTGTCTATTTCAGCATTTAATTTATTAGTTTTTATTTTTATTTATTTTTTTTCTTCTTTTATTTATTTTTTTAAAAAAAACTGATTTTGTGCTTTAATTTTCAGCAACATTCTAAAGCTACAGCATCAACGATCCAGCCGCCTCTTCACAATCCGCTCCACTCGCAAGTTCACCATCATCGATCCGCCAAACCCATAGACGTTATGTGGACAATTTAGGAACGTTTTCTTTGCTTTTAATCTTTTTGTCCCTATGCTTTATTTTGTTATGTAAACTTTGAGTATTATACATTGGGGAACAATGTATGTTCCTAGTGTGGGGGAGTGATTTTTGGTGTGGAGGAGTGATTTTTACAATATTATTGTCTGGAAGTATTATTTTGTTGCTTTTGAGATGATTTTGAATAGCATTCTTGGTTGCGTCATTTTTATTTTATTTTATTTTTCTTTTGCGAAGTCGTTTTTGTTTCACTCTGCTCATCCTTAAATGATTTTGGAGTTAGTGTTATTTTTCTTAGATGTGAGTTGAGATGCATGAATAGATTCAAGTTTTGATTATCTTGGTCTTGATTGCTTAAATGACTAACTCACCACTATTGATAGTTGATTCATTTGATGAGTGCACATGATTTGATGGCACATTCACCAACTTTGAGAGGATTTGAGCCTATGAGCAACCGCGTTGCTCTAATTGTTTTTGATGAGTGAATATCAATCTTAGTTTGTCTATTCTAGAACTTGTTTTGTTATGCATGTTGAAGCCGCATTATAGGATTTTATGCATTAAAATGATAAGGGCAAGCCTCTTTCCATTTTTCTATTTTCATATTTCTTTTCTTTTTCTCCACCCGAAGATCTTTAATTTGTTATCTTTGTTTGATCATTCACCATCTACTTCTCTCCATCTACTTACCCATTTACCTACTTTTTGAGCCTTAATTTGAGAAGATTTTTGAACTCATTGTTTGGATATATTTTGTTGCTTTTGCTACCTTGAATAAAAATTTCTCAATTAGATCAAGTTGCATTATGCTTGAGTAAAATTGTACAAGATTCATCGAAAAAAAAACAAAAAAAAAAGAAAGAAAAATAAAAAATAAATAAAAAAATGATAAAAAAAGAAAAAAAGAAATTTTTGACGACTTGAGTAACGATAAATATTTTGATGTCATAAAGTTCATTCAATGGGTTATTTCTTCTCATTTTGATCTCTTTTTTTCCATAGACCTTTCTTTTTCGTTCAATCCATTTAGCCTCATTACAACCTTACTAAGACCCTTAGATTTTTGCATTTAATTCATGTTTTGTGGTTAAGATGTGATATATGAGCAAGCTTATGGTAATAGCATTCTTTGATTTGATTTAAGTGCATAAATGATACCTTAAACACTTTGAGTGCATAGAGTGAAATCAATGAGACGGCTATTAAATTTTGTTGCATTTGGATTTTGAAACGATTGTCTTGGTGGTTGAGTGACTTTATGCTAGTTTTTGAGATTTTATGCTTTGAAATCCTTGTCTCTTGAATGTTGATTGACTTAAATCCTTGAGATATGCTTGCTTAAGATCATTTTTGGATGAGTTGGAATGAGAATTGAGTGAAGATTTGAGATTATTTTTTAGTTATATGCTTGAGGACAAGCATTATCTTGGTGTGGGGGAATTTGTTATAGTGCATTTCATGCACTAGTTTTGCATTGTTTACTCCCTTTAATATCAATGTTTTGCACTTAATAGTTGTGATTTACTTGTGTTTTATTTTTGTAGGTGCAATTCTATTGATTAGTGCTAAATTGAGCTACAAGATGATGTTTGAGGATGAATTGACTTCCTGGAGAAATTCTCAATTTCAGAAGAAGTTTGTTGATAAAGCGTGGGCGTGTGACAGTCAATTTCAAAAGAAGTTTGTTGATAAGACGTGGGCGTGTGCTGTCAACTGCGGACTTGACGTTTTTATTTTAATGTGTTTTATCTTTTTATTACTCTTTTAATTTTAGATAATATTTTAGATATTATTATCATTATCCTTTTTAAGAAAACTATAAAAATGGGAGATAAAGAAGGGGATTGGATTTTGGATTATTAATTGTTTTTAAGAAAACTATAAAATGATTGTTAATATATCTTCCAAAATTATGTCTTAACTTTCCAGCAAGCTCTAGCTTTTGGCATATAACCCCCTTCACAAAATCCACGTGCCCAATTGTTGTAATCTTTGATGGCTGATTACTAGAACAGATCCAATCTTTATCACCACAACTGGATTGGAAACAAGATTAACAAGAAATAACAGTAACGATCAAGAAAGAATAAAATAGAGACTAGATTGCTAAGAATAAACTATAATGTTTGAAGGAAAAAATTTACACTTTTTCATTAATGACAACTAATTACAAACAGATCACAATTAAGGAGGAGATTACAAGTTTCACAAAGAAAGAAGAATGACACTGAATGGAGAAGAAACGAGTGAGAAAGAGCCTTTATATCAGAGGCTGTAAACCAGCATCGAGTTTCTGGAAAATTTCCAGAACCCTTCTAACTAACTTTAACAACCTAGGCCACGTCAGCTGAAACTTTCATCAGCACCCTTCAACTAAATGCAATCTGCATAACGACCTACAAAGTTCTCACTCGATTTCACTTTAATCCCCTCAACCAATTAAGCATATCTTCACACTCTCCACCTTGCAGATTTGATTCAGTTGATCACTTATCATGAAAGTTGCTAAAAATAAACCTTCAAATGCTGCAGTTCACACATGAGCTCAGTTTGGTTTGGGCAAAATGCCCACAAAATTCACACAGAATTCAAACTTGGCTGTTGGAAGAGCTTTAGTAAGCATGTCTGTTGGATTTATATCTGTATGTATTTTTGTGATCACCACAGTCCCCTTTGCAACTTCATCTCTAATAAACTATAGCTTAACATCTATATGTTTAGTTTTCTCATGATACATTTGATTTTTAACCAACTGTATAGCACTTTGATTATCACATAAAATATGAACTGATTTTTAGTTTAACCAAAGTTCATTGAGGATACCTTTGAGCCACATAGACTCTTTGGTTGCTTCTGTAGCTGCTACAAATTCATCCTCTATTGATGATAAAGCTACCACAGCTTATAAAGATGATTTCCAGCTAATCATACAGTTACTCAGCATGAACAAATATCCAGTAGTTGACTTCCTTTTTATCCAGGTCTCCAGCAAAGTCAGAGTCTACATACCCTACCACTTCACTCATAACTTGATTAGATCTTCCAAACAACAAACCATGGTCTGAAGTACCCTTGAGATACCTCAAAATCCATTTGACAGCATCCCAGTGGATCTTACTTGGACAACTTAAGAATCTGCTGACTACTCCCATTGAATAAGCTATATCATGTCTGGTACATACCATTGCATATATAAGGCACCCCACAGCCTGAGCATATGGTATTTCTTCCATCTTAAGCTTATCCTTAATAGCATCTGATGCTTGAGACACAGACAACTTGAACTGAGTGCCAAGAGGGGTCAAAACAGGTTTGCAGTATTGCATATCAAACCTCTCTAACACCTTATTAACATACTTCTTTTGACTCAAGAAAAGAACACCAGCAGTTCTATTCCTAGTGATCTCCATCCCAACAATATTTTTAGCACTGCCAAGGTCTTTCATCTCGAATTCATGGTTCAACAGGTTCTTAAGCTTGTCAATCTCAGTTTTATGTTTACTTGCAATCAATATATCATCGACATAAAGAAGTAAGAGTTGGTAGTGAAGTAAGAACCATAATAAACACAACTATCATACTTGCTTCTGTGATAACCATTAGTCACCATAAACTCATCAAATCTCCTATATCATTGTCTAGGAGATTATTTGGGTCCATAAAGTGATTTATGCAGCAAGCAAACATAATTTTCCTCCCCTTTTTCTAAAAATCCTTTAGGCTGAGTCATTATAATCTGCTCTTTAAGCTTCCTATTCAGAAAAGCAGTTTTGACATCCATTTGCTCAAGCTCCATATCAAGTAATGCCACCATAACCAAAAGAATTCTGATAAAGCAATGTTTAACAACCGGAGAAAAAATCTCATTGAAATCAACACCCTCTCTTTATATAAACCCTTTAGCCACAAGCCTTGCCTTGAATCTTGAATGTTCAACTCTAGGGATGCCATCCTTTAGCTTGAAAATCTACTTACAACTAACCAGTTTCTTATCACCTGAATTTGGAACAAGAGTCCAGGTCTGATTTCTTTGTAAAGAATCCATCTCCTCTTTCATTGCCTAAATCCATTTGCCTACTCTCAATGGCCTCAATGAAACTTGCAGGCTCCTCAATTGTTATATCCTTTACACTTATTAGTGCATAGGCAATCAAATCTGCACAACCATACTTCATAGGTGCCCTGGTGTTCCTTCTGCCTCTATTTCTTGCTAACTGATAGTTTTGCAAGTCAGTTTGTTGTGTGTCTTTTGCTTCAACAACTTCAGTTTCATTAGATGGACCAGTTTCACCATCAGATACACCCATTTCTTCATCCTTAGCTCCAAGAAACTCCACCTTAAGCTTAGAGGACTCAACTAGCTTATTCACATCTCCTTTAATATGCATATCAGCTTCTATTATTTCCCTTTCAGCTTTAACCATAACTGCTTCATTGAAAATAACATCTCTGCTAATAATGCATTTTTTAGGCTGTCCACACCAGATTTTATATCCTTTGACACCATCAGGGTAGCCAACAAAGAAACCTTTCAAGACTTTTGGATCAAGTTTGCCCTGATTTACATGTGTATAAGCAGGATATCCAAAAATTCTGATGTTGTCATATTTTACAGACCTCTTTAACCACATTTCCTCTGGTGTTTTGAAACCAATGGCTGATGAGGGACTCCTATTGACTAGATAACAAGCTGTACTCACAGACGTCTTCAAACTCTTTGTTGCAGAACTCTAGGCTATTATCAATCCTTAAGGCCCTCAATTTCTTTCCACTCTGATTTTCCACCAAATTTTTCCAGACCTTAAACTTTTCTAAGGCTTGATCTTTGAATTTCAGAACATAGAGCCACACCTTCCTTGAATAATCATCAATCAAGGTCATAAAGTATCTGTCCCCTGATAAAGATGGCACTTGAGCTGGCCCCCATAAATCAGAGTGAACATATTCTAAAACACACTTGGATATATGTAACCCTTTTGGAAACTTTGCTCTGTGTGCCTTTCTGAAGACACAATTCTTACAAAACTCAAGGCTACTTATCTTGTCACCACACAATAAACCTTTTCTTTCAAGTTCTTACAGCCCTTTTATACTCATATAGCCAAGTCTAAGATGCCAAAGTTTTGTTTTATCAATATCAGATTCTGCTGTCATTACAGCACTTGCAGATATGGAAAAACCAATTAACACATACAACCCATTCCTATTTTCACCTTTTATTACAACAGTATCCCCTTTAGTCACTCTTATGCCGCGATTATTGGAGTTAAATGAATATTCAGAGCTATCTAACATGCCTAAATAGATCAAATTTCTCTTTAATTCAGGGGCATGTCTCACACCATGTAAAGTTCTGATGACCTCATCAAACATCCTTATCTTGACAGATCCTATCCGAACAATTTTACACTTATTGTTGTTTCCCATGAGAAATTTACCACCATCAATAGACTCATATTCATAAAACAGTGACTTCTTAGGACAGATGTGAAAAGAACAGCCTGAATCGAACACCCACTGACCTTCAAAGTTACTATTTGATGATATCAACAAATTAGCACTGTGATAACCATCATCTGAGGAGTCTTCTGAAGCCACAGCTGCATCTCTTGATTTTTCTTGGTGCTCCCATTTCTTTTTCTCTGCACAGTCTTTGATATAGTGGCTTTCTTTCCTGCAATAGAAACATTTTCTTTTCTTTTTCTTCTTATCTACTTCTTGGCTCTTTGCTTGACCCTTTCCTTGATTCTTACTCTTCTGTTCTTTCTTTTTTCCAGTTCTGGCAATCAAGCCTTCTCCATTACTAACTTCATGTCCATTATTTCTCTGAATTTCCTTTGAGCTTAAAGATGCCTTAACATTTTCTAGGGTTAATGCTATTCTTCCATACAACATTGTATCTATAAAACCTTCATAGGATTGTGGTAGTGAACTGAGCAAAAAAAAAAAGCTTTGTCTTCATCTCCAATCTTCACATTTTCAACCCCTTCAAGATCAAGAATAATCTTGTTGAAAGTATCAATGTGTTCTTCGATAGACACACCATTTTTCATTGAAAAAGTGTAGAGTTTCTTTTTCAAGAAAAGCCTGTGTGCCAAAGACTTTTTCATGTACAGTGCCTCCATCTTATTCCATATCCCCAGAGCTGTCTTTTCTTCAGAGATTTTCCTTAAGATTGAGTCACTAAGACTCGAAATCAAATCAAGGTACTATGGGCTCTGTTCTGGATCTGCTTCTTTTTCTCATCAGGCATGGAACTTGTAGCTCCATTAGGATCCTCTTTTTCCATAGTAGACTCAAGGCCCTGATGAACAAGCAGAGCCCTCATCTTTATTTTCCAGAGTGAGAAATCACCACCAATGGTGAATTTCTCAATCTCTGGTTTTGGAAGTGACATATCTAAGAATCACCCAAAGCTCTGATACCACATGTTGTAATCTTTGATGGCTGATTACTAGAACAGATCCAATCTTTATCACCACAATTGGACTGGAAACAAGATTAACAAAAAATAACAGTAACGGTCGAAGAAAGAATAAAACAGAGACTAGATTGCTAAGAACAAACTATGATGTTTGAAGGAAAAAATTCACACTCTTTCATTAATCACAACTGATTACAAACAGATCACAATTAAGGAAGAAAGAAGAATGACACTGAATGGAGAAGAAACGAGTGAGAAAGAGCCTTTATATTAGAGGCTGTAAACCAGCATCGAGTTTCAGGAAAATTTCCAGAACTCTTCTAACTAACTTTAACAACCTAGGCCATGTCAGTAGAAACTTTCATCAGCACCCTTCAATTGAATGCAATCTGTATAACAACCCACAAAGTTCTCACTCGATTTCACTTTAATCCCCCCAACCAATTAAACATATCTTCACACCAACCATACATAATTAATGGATCCTATTGAAGAAATTCTAACAATGTAGGCACACTCTTTTTTAATGTTGCTTCGTAAAACATACTTTTCATTGTTTCCATGTCCTGTGCTATTGATCTTTGTTTGATGTATGGGAAATTTTGTTTGCATAAATTAAAAAGTAAAAACTTTACATAAATTTAAAGCCCAACAACTTGACATTCGTACATGCAGAGCCTTGAGTAGACTTTTAGTTAATGTGAAAAAGTTGTGTCCAATTTTCAAAGCATATAATCTATTTTATTCCTAATTTATGTCCTGTGGACCTGTATTGTTTGATATTTTGTTGTGCGTGAAATTTTTCTTGTAGAAATATAAGACCTGCCACTCCTATATTTTATACATGTAGGACCCTAATGCATTGAGTTGTGGAAAAATGTGAAAGAGTAGATCAATTTCTTCAAATCAAATTGTTTGTGTTGATGTATGAATTTCTTTGAAAGAGTTCAAGCAAGTGACAAGGTATATTCCCAGAATTTACAATCGTAATATTCATCATTTTATTAACTAGTCTAACTAATATTATTATTGTTGTTGTTGTTAAATGACAATTAGTTGTGTATTCATATTTTCATTAGCTCAACACCCTTTTTAACAATCATTCGCTAATAAAATTGTAAAACTCACACAGAAAAATCACTGTTGTAGTTTTCAGCCAACTTTGATTAATGTGTTTTCATGTTTTTTTTTTTTACTCTTTTATTGAAAGGCATTTCATATTTCAAAAATGAATCCAATTACTTGTGCAACTATTTCATTATTCCTTTTTTTTTTTGGTGAACAATGTAGAATGAAATTCAAAAAATTATTGCCAATCATGAATCTGCTTTGAGAGTGAAGAAGTCTGAATTTGACCAACTTGTTTGTTTAATAGTGTGAAATATCTCTTTATAATTTTAGATAATCAGTTATAGATTCGATCTAAGAATATGGACAATGATGAAAAGGAGTTTGCCCAGGTTGTTTATGTAATAGCTGTATTGATGCATCATTATTGCTTGACATTTATCCATAAGGAGCATTGTATGAATTCTACTCAAACAGGGCATAAATGGTTGATAGAAATACTTGATGGAAATGTAAGTAGGTGCCTTAACATGTTTCGAATGAATAGTGATGTATTTTTAAGATTATGCATTCACTTAGAAGATAATTATGGGTTAAAGAGTTCAAGAAGAACATGTGTTGTTGAGATGTTAGAAATGTTTTTGTATATACTAAGACAAAGTGTAGGAAATTGGTCAACAATAGAGTGATTCCAAGATTCTGGTAAGATTGTGAGTAGATATTTTGACAAAGTATTAGATCGTGTGTGTCGCATGTTCGTAGATTTGATAAAACCCTTGGATCTTGACTTTACTACCATTTCCAAAGAGATATATGAAGATTCAAGATATATGTTTTACTTTTAGGTAGTTGACAAAATTAATTTAATTTATTATTTTCTTATACAAGCCTAACCACTTCATAAAATGATTAATGTATATATGCTTGTGATAATTTCAAGATTGTATTAGTGCTATAAATGGTGTTTATATGCCTACCTCAATATCTCTGGAGGATCAAATTCCATTTATTGATAGAAAAGGGACATCAACTCAGAATGTAATGGCTGTATGTGGCTCTCATATGCAATTCATATTTGTAGTGGCTAGTTGGGAAGGCAATGCCCGATGTTGCAAGGGTATTTCAAACAACTATTATGAATCCTACATTAAATTTTCCAAACCCTCCTCCAGGTTTGTGTTTCTAATATTTTTTTGTAAACTTATTCAATTGGTTAAATTGTGTTAAGTATTTTTATATTTTTCTTTTTATTTCTTAGGAAAATACTATTTAGTAAATGCAGGATGTCTAGAGTCAAGTAGGTACTTAAGACCATATAAGGGTGAAAGATATCACCTTCCTGAATTTTACCGAGGTAACCAACCAATGGGTTATGAAGAATTGTTCAACTATAAGCACTCTTCCTTGAGAAGTGTTATTGAGCATACTTCTGGGGTTTGGAAGAATACATGGAAGATTTTACGAAATTTGCCAAGCTACCCATTCAAGAAGTAGGTGAAGATAGTTATTGCTACCATGGCCTTACAAAGTTACATTAGAAAATATTCACAAAATCATGATCATTTTGATGAAACAATGGACGAGCCAAGTTATAGTATTAGCCAACATACGAGCAATATTGCATCTCCTGAAGAAAGTTATGATACAATTGATAACACAACTCAAGATATAATAATCTTGAGAGATGGCATTGCTGTAAGTTTAATGGAGGCATGACAATAGAAATATCTGTACAAATTTTGTAATTAATTACATTTTAATTTTATTATTTTATGTTGTATGATCTTTGATAGACATATTTGATATAATTTATTTCTTCAATCATTATTTAAAATTAGAATTTATTTATTTTCATTTTTAAATTATTTTGTTTTCAAAATTACAACTTGTGTGGAAAAATAAATTTGATTTATTAAGTATTAATTTAATTTGTAAAAGTAATAAATCGTAATTATATGTCAATATAATACTACGAAATATGAAAAATAATTTGATTTGTTAACATTTAAAAATAATGTTATTTAAAATTAATTGTTACAAATATTCATCTATTTCACAACTATTAAAATTTACTAAATATCATCAGCACTTATAGCTTAAAAGCTACAGGACCTTTATCAAACACCATCAGCTTCTACTCCACAACTACAATTTTACTCCACAGTAGCTATAGTTTAAAAATTTCAGTATCTAACTCCCAAGCACATCGTAAAAACGGCTCTGGTTTACTTTGTTCTTCAATTGAGTAAATTGGCATTGTTTCTTAATATCTTATTTTTGTCTATGTTTCTGTCAATGTTTTGTGTCTTAATAACAACACTCATTTATCCTATTGTGACACAAACATCAAATTGTGACTATTAAATATAAAAAGTTGTATTAAGTCATCGGATGAGCAATCACACCTTGAACCATTGGTACTCCCGCTGCATCTGCAATGCTGTACCAGCCCTTTCACTTGAAGGTACCAATTTTGCCGCTAAATGCAGAATGTTGTTGCGAGAATTGCCTACAGTAGAAAATAAATTTGTTGTGAAATTTACACCATGTATTAGATTAAAAACTGTTTCACGACGATGTAAAACTGCAAGATCAAATACGTTACGCTCATCTTTATTCAACAAATCTGCAGTCTTGTTATAGTCCATAATAAATTCATTGATAAACTCATGTATCCCCAATCGTGCAGCGATGAACAAAGCCCACCCCAATTTTCGTCCGTTACAGGTCCAAATCACTTCTTCACAGATAATTCTGACAATTTCAACCGTCCGCATGTGCGCTAACTTTTGTTCATGTATAGCTTTGATGCAGGGGGCCGCAATTGAACTCGATCAATAAAAAGGATATAAATTAATTAATTTCAAACAACTATATTTTAATTGAACACAGCCTCTCAAGACTTACTTAGGCGCATGAGGGCATTCCAGAGCATCCAATGCGATTTATGCCACATTGCACCTGTTATACATATAAACAAACGAAATACCTTTCAATTCAGAATCATAGTGATTTGCTTAGTAGATCCAAAACGTGTGGATTCTTTTGAGTGGATTTTTGATGTCACGATAAGGTTCTTCATGTCTCCATCCACATTTTGATTATCGTTGGTGCCTGTAAATTTATTTACTTGGTGTTGTAGTGCATTTCATACACTAGTTTTGCATTGTTTACTTCCTTTAATATCGATGTTTTGCACTTAATAATTGTGATTTACTTGTACTTTATTTTTGTAGGTGCAATTATATTGATTGGTGCTAAATTGAGCTACAAGATGATGTTTGAGGATGAATTGTCTCTTTGCAAAAATTCTGAGCTTCAGAAGAAGTTTGTTGATAACGCGTGGGCACATTCTGTTAACTGCGAACTTGAAGTTTTTATTTTAACGTGTTTTATCTTTTTATTACTCTTGTAATTTTGAATTTAAATTTTAGATAATATTTTAGATATTAGTATTTGATCCTTTAGAAGAAAACTATAAAAAGGGGGTGAAAAAGGAGGAATAAGAGGATCGTTAATTATTTTATTTTATTTTATTTAGGGTTTTCTCTTTTTCTCCATGAGGAACTAAACTCATTTTTCTAATTGAAGGTTAATGAAGCTTTGATTCACCATTACTGTGAGATCTTTCTTATGCTTTAATTGTTTTATTGTTTTTTGGATATTTATTTATTCTCTAAATTATTGTCGTGATTATGTTTGTTAATTAGATAATTGGCCACTATTTAATTATCAACTTAATCTACTGCCAATTGAAAGATTCATTGTATGAAGATTTTGATGTTTGTGGAAAATAACATAGTAGTGCATTTTGTTATGAGAATAAACAATCTAATTTAAATTAATCATCGTATGCGTTTGTTAATTAGGATTTAGGTCTTTTTAATTTTCAAGCTGTCAATTGATTAAATCCTATGATTGTATCTAGGTTTGTCTATTGATTAGGGAAATAACCAACAGTTGTACCTTGGTTATCGACTAATTAAGGAGAGATTGGTTATTAGAGTGTCTCAGTAGCTATAACCGGTCTATTCATAAGCGATAATGATTTACAATTGTATCAATGATCAGTAGTTAAATAAAAGCTGAGTTAATTCCTTCAACCAGAGTTTTCCCATTTTGAATTACACTTTTAATTTGCATTCTAAATATTTTTAATTTGATTTTCATTATTGTCAACAATCCCTCAATTTTACATTTTCATTTTAAAAAGGATTTAATAATTACCAATTTTTGTGGACACGACCCTGTTCAATCATTACATACAATCTTATTTAGAGTAGATTTTTATATTTGCTAGCTTTGACACCCATCACCTGGTTTCGTTAGGCTACATAAATAAACACTCTATATACACACACATCTATACAGGGTCATCTTCCAATTAGTGCTTCCTCATTTTATTAAAATGAGGGCTCCTTCATTGGAGGATCACTATGTAGATGGGTGTGTGTGTTCGTATAAGGATTGTTGACACCAACAATTGTAAATTAAGCGCTGCAAACATCCAAGCCCAGTCCCACTTTCAAACGCGTAAGGCTTTTTAGCCAACGTGTTTTGAACAATTCTCCGAGAGTCGATGTTGTCACGGCCAATCGTTGGATGACGCTTCAATAAATCTAAAGCTACATCTGATTCATGAACAATGTCAGAGTGGTGGCGAGCGCATATGTAGACATATATAAATGAAGATAATAAAACTAAAGTGTAACCAAGCAATTAATAGTAGAAACAGGAATTTGGTTTAGCGGAGCACATTATATGAAAGTGGCAAACAAAATTTAAGTGTGTATATTTAAACAATTAAATGTGCATTCGATAAAATTCCTAACACAATGGGATAACCGATTAAATTAATGCAGTGTTGGATAGTCAGGAAGAACAGGTCGTTCTGCTCGATACCGTCAAGAGTTCTTAACCATTGCATGATAATTAATGGGTTCATCTTCGAAGAATTTTGCCCTCCCAATATTTTCTATTGGAATTTCATTAAGCTGCTTGTCTTATGAGTAAACTTTCTTTATTTTTTTAAACAAAAAATTAATCATATTATTTATCTGAAATATTTATTTTTTTAATGGGCATTAAAGTAATAAAAATTTTATTAAAGAATGGGTACTAAGAATTTACTTGATTAATGTTCATGTGCACAGAATTTCAAAAGTATGTTTCAGAGGAAAAATTCTCAGGTGCAGGCTGTCTACTTTAATAATGTTGTAAATAACTTTTATAACGTTGTAAACTCCTCTTCCATTCAGAATTTCATGCGGACATTTTCACCAGAGAAGGCCACTATATTCATGGTTGTCCAAAACGTGTGTTAATTATGAATTATGGTTTAGCGTCAGCTGGCCTTGAGGTTTTAAAACAAAATCTTGGTTCAACAAGCTCTACGTGGACAGTATAACTTGAGAATTGGTTTCTTTTGTGTGAATCATAGTGTTAGCTTGAAACGTTTAAGTTAATAATATAATACTGGCCGTATAACTTAGCGTCGATGAGAAACGAAAGGACTCTGGCACCATCCTTGTCGCTGTAGATGTCTACTTCATGAATCACCTCTAGTAGATACTGAAACGTATCATTATGACCATTATACGCTGCCTCGTGAACCGGAAAAAAGACCATAGTCGTCCCTTATGTTTGCTAAATCAGTGTTATACTTCACTAGAACTTTTAAGGCCCTTAGATTCCCTTTTGCCGCACAAAGATATAGAGCCGTGGACCCATGATCATCTTGTCGTGCTAGTGTTTGTGGATCGACCTTTGACGCCAGCTTATCGAGAAGGCATGTGGCCTCATCAGCCTCAACATCAACCAAAACTCCACAATCGCGTGAAATAATTGTCTTTGAACCCGGTGCAACAGTCTTGGCGGTTAAGGCATTGGGATGATTAGTGACGAAATCTTCCACACCTCGCCAATCATTCCCCTCCATCATTCTGTAAAGAGCCCAATAACGAGCATAATACTCATCCACCCCTTGACCATCTGAGTTAATCATCATGAAAACAGAATCTATAAATTATATAATTGCTATTATTATTATTTTGAAAATTAATTAATAATACTGAAATTGAATCAGTAAATTAAAAATTAATTAATCTCTTTATGTTAATTATTTATTTACCTATTGAACTCTGTGCATCTTTAGTTTGTTTACTTATTTTTGGCTCGTCACAGTGATTTCATCTGCGTTTTTGTTTCTGTAGATAAGCTAAAAAATGGATCACATATCAGAGAAGTTTTCTTACAATCTAGTCATCTAGATCATCGCCAATGGTAGACTCAAGAGTTAATTCTAGAGGGGCTTGTGAAAAAAATGGTGCAAATTTTGTTTCCAAAAGAGATACAGCTAAAAGGAAAAATAATACGAACTCTAATGTAATTTAAAAAAAAAAACGTAAAAACTTGCATTAAAATTTTTGTTGTTGTCTTTAACTTTTCCCCACATTTTTAAAGTGAGGAGTTTCTTATTAAATAATATACACACACCATTGCTGACTCAGGTGCTGACACGACCTGCCCCGAACCCTCAGGGCAAGTCTACCTAATTCTATTTAATCGCTCTGACATAATCTAATTAATAAGGATTTTATCGAAAATTCGGCAGAGTCTCCCATATAATTATCACATAACCAAATCTGTAATTAATAAAATAAACACTCCCAAAATAATTCCAAATAAAATCAACTTCGTCAATTAATCTCCTCAACAAAATACCAAATCATTCAAATATCCAATATCAGATCAATTACATAGGTTGTCCACAATTCCCGAAATGTATCAATTATATAGTCCCAAAATATCTCAATAAATATATCTATGACTCTAACACCATCACATGGTCATAATTCCAAAATAAATATTGTTGCAGGGTTGGCTGTTGTATGGAGGGGGGGGGAATATAATAAAACGGGATGAGTATAAAACTCAATGAACTCAGTGAGTGGATAGTAGTTTTTTCTTAACATAACTTTACTCTAAAATAATTATATCATATTGAAACACAATTTCATCAAAATATCAAAAGAACTTAAATAATTTATTAAATTCAAATCATGTACTAAAATAATAATATCACATAATTCTGCATAAAATCAATAAAATCATAACACTTATAATATCTATACTGAATACCGAAAACTATCACCAACAAGTACCCAGGGGAATAATCTCATCATATCTGGACCTTGACGGACGGCCAATGACGTACTATCTGGGTGCAATCACGCCCCGAATCTATATGGATAGATAGAAAAATATCATCTCATATCACATCATATCTGAACCTCAACGGACGAGTAATGACGTACTATTTGAGTACCGTCATGCCCTAGAGCTACACGGACAGATGGGAAAGTATCATCTTATATCTCATCATATCTGAACCTCAACGGACAGGCAATGACGTACTATCTGAGTACCGTCACGCCCCAGAGCTACACAAATAGATAAGAAAATATCATCTCATCTGTATCATCTGTATCTCAATATCAGTATTACTGTATTCATCATACCGCATGCATATGTCATCTCATCTATATCACTGTATCTGAAGGGGAAAGGTATTGTCTAATGATTTTGCAAACAACCGTTTATATACATATACATAAACATATAATCTCATTTGAAATCTCATTTCTTTTTTCATTTAACATGCCTTAAATCTGCCTTTCTTTTCTTTAAAAATATTATCATGCATAATCAAAATCAGTAACCAAAATCATTAATCATATACATTTTTCGTAATAAATACTAAAATGCAAAAAAATTCATTTCTATGAAAGGATTTAAATCGAAGCATTTGAAACTGATTTCGTAAACATAAAATTCATTTCTACGAAATCATTTAAATCGAAGCATTTGTAAACATAATTTACTATCATAATAAACTGCGAAAATAGGTTTTGTATATTCCACTCACAATGACGATGTCTGAACTCAGTATCGACAATGTCTGCGGGTTGATTCTCATTCTCGAATCCTCCTAATTTAAGGAAATAACATAATTACTATCTGTAAATGTGAATCACAATAAATAAACTTGAAACGACATTTATCCGAAATAAAATATTCTCAAATTCATAAAATTATCAAAATGCCATCGACAGCAAAGTTTACCAAATTATCTTCAGAATCATAAATTACCAAACTACCCTCAGTTTCAATTACAAAAATATCCATAAGTTTTGAATTTATGAAATTACCCCTGAAAAATGAGAAATTACCAAAAAGCCCCTAAAAAGGTAAATTATAGAATTTCCCCTGAAATCTCAAATTACCTAACTGCCCTAATATGAAATTACTAAAATGTCCATTAATTTCAAAATTACAAAATTACCCCCAAAATTTATGAAATTACTGAATTACCCTTAACGGTCAATGGTGACGAGAAGCTCAGGTCTTGTAGTCCTGACCTTGGTGACTCCAGTGTGTCGATGATGACCTCCCACGCTCAACGATGACGGCAAATCGAGCTCCTCAAAACCGTGAGCTTTTCGGCAATCGATCGACGGCAATTTGGCCGTTTTAAATGACGGTGTTGGTTCGAAAATGATAAGGGAAAGCTGAGTAACAAGATCCAAGTGTTGGCATGACCTAATTCCAGCTAAATCGCCAGCGGTGGTGACGGGTGGAGCTGCTGCTTTTCAAGCTAATTTCCAGCGATCTAGCCGTTTTCCAGCGATGGTAACGGCGGGGATGTATTGGCCAGCTCTCAAGCTTCAAATCAGTACCAAGAGTGGCTAGTGGGGTGGCCGGAGACTCGAGATCAGGCCAGGTCAAAGTCGCGGGTCATGCGGGTTTGGGTTGATTAAACGGGTCAACTCTCTCTCTCTTTCTATTTTTGGAAAGAAAATTAAATGCTTCTCTCTCTCATTCTTTCCTTAAACAGAAACCGGCACTTCTCTCTTTTTTTTTTTAAGCTTAATACAGATTAAGCTAATACTGGACCCGAGTGCTGAAATAATATCCAACTACATGCCCATTGAATAGCCTCTGAATTGTCTCAATTTTATGTCACAAAAAAATTTAAATTATTCAAGCACGATCAATTTAATAACTGCGTCTAATTTACCCACAACGACTTGTAACCAATTTGTCAACTTTAAAAATTAGTGACGAAATTAAAATTAACATTATACACTCAATTAAATAAATTTAAGGTGCATGTGTTACAGGTGCGTTGTAGACTTTGTTTTGTGTTAATAAGGACTAAACAATAGTAATCGCGATAATTCTTAACAACAGTCACTTGGAGAGTAAGTTAGTGTATAGTTTTCAGCTGGCTACGCTAGGTGGATCCACGAAAAATTATATGCACCCTACCAATAAACCTCACCTCAATCCCATCAAAAGCAAATCTTTTAGGCGAGTTTATCATTAATTCAAAATTTGGGGTAACTTTATTATTAGCTCAATTTTCATTTACTTTTGTGTGAGTTTGAGGGGTTAGAGCAAGCTCAACATCATTAATTAACTACAGGCCTTCTAAAATCTTAATTAAATTCAAAATACATTCAAGACTTTAAGCTTTAATTTTCAGCATAATAATGAATCAAAACGCAATCCATCAGTTGAATTTTGTAACATCAAAAGTATTAATAAATCAATTCCACATGTCTGATATCAGATACACATATATAGGTTATTTATTTTCTTACTTGGAGACATTGCTTTGATCATTTGCTTCTCGGTTTGATGATCTGCTGGCTTCTTCCATGTTTGGAGTTTGGAATTAAACTTAATTTCTCGGTGTTTTTCTTTTCTATACCTGAAGCAAAGATACGTAAATCAATATTTGAATTGAAGCAACGATATAAGTGTTCAATGTTGTATCGAATCATAAGCTTTTTTGAGAGTCAAAAAACTTTTCAGGGTAATTTAGTGTTCTTTACGCTATATTTAACAGTTCAATTAAATTTCTATAAGACAACCTTAATGACCAAAGATGGTTCAATGGAGCTAAGCACCGTGAGTCCCAACTAAGATTATTAAAATAGAGACACAAAGATTCCTTTTTTACCGTAATATCCTTTGAATATAGTAAGGAAAAAATTGACTTTAAATTTTTTAATAAATGAAAATATAAAATAAATAATGCTATATGTCTAGTAGACTAAAAATATTAAAATATTTAAATATTTAAATAAATTTAATTATATAAATTATTATATTTATTTTAATAATATATTATATTTATTGTTAGATATTTTAAATAACTATTGGGGTGAAATACATTTTACAATTAAAAAACTCATGTACTAATAATATTTTTTGAAATTGAAATTATTTTAAAATGTATACATTATTGCATTTATTTTAGTAATATATATTTCTATTTATTATAAAACATTGGAGTGAATTTTTTTCATATTAATAGAGTCAAAAGATATTATGATAAAAAAAAAAGGGTCTTGGAGTTCCTGTATGAAAACTTAGGGGACTTCGTAACCATTTTCCTAAATTTTGACAATGTAGAAGTCCTTTTTCTAAATAAAGAAGATAGCAGGGGGTCAAAAAATAAAACAAAAAACTATGGTACCGTGCAATAGTTGTACCACATTTTTGTCCCAAAGTAAATACTATGTTGGGTCCATCTCATTTGGGGGCCTAAAAGCCTAAAGTCCAAAAAGCCTTGCTTGATGTGTAATTAACATTAAGCTTTAGACTTAAGTGAAAATTAATATGAAATTTGGCTATATAAGGAACATAAAGTGGAGGCGGGAGTAGGTTTTTCTATCGCAAAAGGACAAGAGATAGAGAGAGAGAGAGTGAAAGGCAGTGAGAATTTTTAGGAATTTCAATTTTTGATTCGACGATCGGAAGGTAAATTTAATTTTGATTTTTTCTAAATTTTGAGGGTAAGTTCCTAGCATCACCTCTACAATTCCACTGGTCTTGATTTTTATTTTATCCTCTTATTGGCTATTGTTTGAGATACCTATTTATTAGAAAGACAGATATTAGGTTGTTACTGTAAGCCAAGGATATTGAGATTCTTGATGTTATTAACCTCTAGTATTATCTAAAGAATTTATGCTGTAATCCCATTAATATAATGAAAGATTATATCAGACTACAGTCCCGTGATTTTTCCCACTTTGGGTTTTTCACGTAAAAATCTATGTCTTTTATGGTTGATTTATTACTTTGGATTTTATTGGTTTATTTTATGCCTATTTATTTTTCGTACACATTCTATTTTAATCACACAAAGAGGAAAAGAGTTTGTTTCCGTTTAATTTGTAATTGCTTGTGTTAGTCCCTTTCCCAACATAGTTAAATTAGTTTGATAAGTTGATTTCAGAGGCATAATAATTAAATTATTAATTATATTAAAAAAATTAATGGCAGGGAACTCCATGAAAGCAATTGAAAAAGAAAAAGCTATATATTTACTTGTTACTTAATTTTAATTAATATTACCCCATCGAGTAGCAATTTTGTCCTTATTGGAAAGGAATATTTGGCCATTTACACAAAATAATGTTAAAATCATTTGTTATGTAGCATAAGAATAGCAGATTTTAGAGAATCACTGTTGAGAATAAACAGTTGATATATATATATAATCTATATATATATATAGATTATATATATATATATAATCTCATGACAGCATCCACGATTGGTTTCCATGCTTCCACTTGCTTCTCTGTCCGAATTCGAGGTGTGTCTGGATACCTTCAATTTATATATATATATATATATATAAATTGAAGGTATCCAGACACACCTCGAATTCGGACAGAGAAGCAAGTGGAAGCATGGAAACCAATCGTGGATGCTGTTCATGAGAAGGGTGGCATCTTCTTTTGTCAAATTTGGCACGTAGGCCGAGTATCTACCTTTGGTATAACATGAGTCTTAGTTTAGACTTTATTTATTTATTTTATAAATATGCTTTCCATAAAAATTGTTGATAATGTTTTCTAATCAATTGAAAACTGATCTATGCTTTCATAGCATAACCTATAAGTATATCCAGCATGGTTTGGAAATCTGAGCTCATTTGAGCTGAGATTCACCATATATTTAGGAGATGTATACATGGGCAAAATTAAGTTGCGGCACGAGGATTAGATAAAAATTTCGTAAAATAAAAAGGTATTCACTGAAATTTACCTCTACATGGAAAATTGACGTCGTGACCCTCATGGTTAATGCATTTTTATTATATTCTATTTAAGTCTGTCATTTGTTCATTTTAACTCTAGCTGAACAAAAATCTTGGTTTCTCCTCTGGAGATAAAAATACTTCTACTTATATTTGAAAAGATATATTTATCCGTGGGAGGGCAATTTTTTAGTGAGTCCCACTACGAGGGAATTAAAGTTATAGGGGGCACTAGTCTGTAATTTTTTATTTTATTGAATTTTTTTTTTTTAAAAGAAAAGGGGGTGGGCAAGCCCAAATCAATTTTTATCCCCCTCCTCACCCCCAAGACTCGAACCCGAGTCCACACAAGTGAGGGACGACAGATTGCACTGCCAACCAACTCGACTACGCCCTTGGGGGCTAGTTTATTGAAATTTATATGTGAACAATTTAGTTTTAAATAGTTCTAGCTAAAAGTAAATTTGATTTTTCACATCTTAAAACAAGCAGGTTTTCAGCCAAATGGAGAAGCTCCAATTTCATGTACCAGTAAGGGAGTGACACCTGGCCTAGATGGAGTAGATTGGTCACATCCTCGTCCTCTAAGAACTGAAGAAATCGCCTAAGTCGTTATTGATTTTAGACTGCTGCTCGTAATGCAATTGAAGCAGGTAATTCTAACAATATATACACTTCATAAAAACACAAATTTTAGCTATTTATCATTGTTTTGACTTGTTTAATTTGCTGTTAGCTGCAAAATTATATTGTATTGCTTGCCCAGTTTTTTAAAAATGAAGAAATTTATATGTGTGGACACACGTTAAAAAATGGAAAGGATTAAACAAGACAATAATCTTTGTCGCAATACATTATTGATTTGCCGTGAAACAATAATAAAGTAGTTTAAAATTGGCTAAAATCTCATTGGACAAGGCTATATATGAATTTTTAGTTCGAAAATTTGCTTTTTCAAAAGTGTTTATATATATATATATATATGTTTATTTGAACTTAAATAATTTTTCACAGGTTTTGATGGGGTTGAAATTCGTGGAGCAAATGGATACCTGATCGATCAATTCGTGAAAGATCAAGTAAATGACAGAACTGATCGATACGGCGGAAGCTTAGAAAATCAATGCCGATTCGCCTTGGAAATACATGAAGCTGTGGCTAATGAAATCGGAGATGAAAGATTTGGCATGAGACTATCACCTTATGCTAGTTACATGGAAAGTGGAGACTCAAATCCGGAAGCACTTGGCATGTACATGGCGAAAGCACTTAACAAATTTAAGCTTCTTTATCTTCATGTAATCGAGCCGCGTATGATCAAAATCAATGATAAGATGAAACTATACACAGTTTGTTGCCAATAAGAAGCGCTTTTGAGGCAACTTTCATTTCTGCTGGAGGATACAATAGAGATGAAGGCAACAAAGCTGTTGCTGAGAATAATACAGATTTGGTTGCTTTCGGTCGTTTATTCTTGGCTAATCCGGATTTGCCGAAGCGCTTTGGCCTGAATGCACCTTTGAACAAGTACAACAAAAGCACTTTTTACATTCCTGATCCTGTTGTTGGATACACAGATTCTTTCCTAGAAGTTCCTGCTTGAATGCATGATTAATTTATATACTTAATGTTGGCTTTTCATGTTGTGATTTTTTAAAGTGTTTTTAGCATATGAAAACTGAGGGTAATTTGTTATTGTAAACAAGACAGAATGTTTGAAATGAAAATAGCTAGCGTGAGATAAATACGTTTTTAAATAACAATTTTGACAAAAGTAATAAAGATATTATAATTTTTTTCATAATAGAAGTGAGAGATAAGATTGACTTAACTTCTAAACACAATAACAAATGTTTACTACTAAAATCTATATAATTACAACTTTTAAATTACAATTGTTTAACTACAATAGCAAATAGTCCCTCAATGCCATAATAGACACTGACCTTGAAGATACAGTATTTGAAAAATGAAACATGAATCTACTTCCACTTTGGAGGGAAATAGTCAAGTTTGAACAAGTTAGTGAACGTAGTAGTTAGCAAGCACTAGCAGCAGCTGATTGGAGCATGCGGCAAGCATAACAGAATGAGCGGGAAGTACTATTAATTAGCTGTAATTTGTCTATGGCTACGGTTAAGTTACATGATGAGGTAACAAGCATTTGTCGGAGGAGGGTTATTAGATTTAATCGAACTGCTGGAAATATAATAAACAATAAAAGAGAAGTTGTGAAATATGTTGAACAACTAATGGTTAATTTGTCAATTTATTTAATTTATGTAACATTTAATGTAAGTTACCAAAGTCATTTGTCCGTTCATAAGTTTAGTTAACTTGCAGTGCGGGTAATATTCATTACACTCTTGACACTAAAAATTTAAACAAAAAGTGGTTAAATACGTCATTTGCTGAAATGGTCTGAATTGCGCACGTTGAAACCCCAACTCATATAGCTGTCACACTCCTTTCACTTTCTAGCCACTGGTATGGACTCACCTGCTGCCCATGGTGGTGACCAACCACTGCAGCACCACCGGTCTCTGCCGGCCACCATCCAACTAGCCTCTGGCCCCTTAGCCATATCTGCTTTTGGCCTTGCAATGTCGCCAACCATCGCTGGCTCTCCCTCTCATGCCGCCGCCCCCTCCCCCACCACCCTTAGTGCTGATTTACAGCCGCTGCATCCCTCTCATGCCACCTTACAGCCACCGCACAGCCACTACCCTCATCAGATCCTACTGATCACGTCTCGTTTACACACGCGTATGTCAAACCTGAACCCTAGCCAGTTGCACGCGTCTCATCTTTAACAGCCGCCGCCATCAACTTTGTTGCCTTCCATCATTACCACTCAACAACAACAACCCTGCCCAACTGTCTATTTGGCCCTTCTTGACACGGCATAGCCGCCACTGATGTCTCCAATGACCACTCATCTTCAACAACCATCTGCCTCTTTGTAAACCCATGCACACAATTTAACTTAAACCCTAAATCGTGACAAAACAAACACTGATGGTTTGTAACCTGTTCGTGGCCCCACCCAAGCTCGATTCACCACCAAAAATTGTTCTATTGATTACCCTGATAGCATTCCCAAGCCATCATATGCTTCTACAGTAAACCCTGTGTCCATCTTTGACCCTATTGCCTCTAGGATCTCTAAGTCCGTTGTTGATGTTGTTGCAGGTTCATCTTCGCCTTCTTTATCTGTTAAGACAGGCACCCTTCATCGAGGCGAACTGATGATCATATAATACATAAATATTGTACCATTAATTATTTAATTGCTAGTTATTATTATTTTTTATTTTTAATTAATCAAATTATTTTATTGAATACGGAATTAATTGGAGATTATGGATAAAAAGAGTATGAAGAAGTTCAAATTGTGAAATAATGGAGATTAAATTAGAAATTAATTAAAAGTCAAGAATTAATGGTAGTCAAGAAGAGCAAAAGCGGAAGTCAATCTCTTCAAATAATGAACGGCGGATATGCATTTAGAAAAGGAAGATTTGGTTATTGCATTTGCACGTGCATGGGTTTACATATTATGAAAAGCAATTTAAAGGACCCCGTGAGTTACCATTACAAGTGGAAAGATCTTGATGGCTTCTGGTGTTGACAAATAATAGTGGCATTAATTAAGGAAATTGACTTTAGAATTTGAAATAGAATCCAAATTGGATTCAGCCAATAAAGTGTACGGGATTTGGCCCATATTTGCATGGTCACGGGGCATTGCTATCTAAGGCTAACACATTAGACAATTGGAGGGGAGACACAGGACAAAGGCATTTGACAGAGAGAGGAACAGCAGCAGTCCAATTTTCCCATGACTGATTTTATTTATTTTGTTGCCCCCAATTCAAATATATTTAACTAATTTTCTTATATTGAGGTTAAGAATGAAACCCTATTCAATGAAATAATTATCTTTTTATTTAATTAATTCTCTACATATATTCTTTAATGTTTATGATTCTTGTTTCACATGATTAGTTGGATGTTATTAAATCTTTTCACCAATTTTGTTACGCATTATTGATTGTTAAGATTAATATTTGACTAAATCTATGCTTGGATCTATAAAATCTAGATATGATTATCTCTGATTCTGTATTTTTCATTAAATTGTTTACATAGGGTGCTTAAAAAAATTTTAACTCTTTATTATTCAATATGTTTACATGGGATGCTTAGATATCATACTATTAAGTAGAAAAAGAACATATCAAAGATTAATTTTAATTAGACTTAATTGTTATATTTATGAGATGACACAGATTGATTTTGAATTGTCACTCTAAAATTAGGAATTAACATAATTAGATAATTATTAGTTGAACAGTGGTGGATTTTAAAACCTTGGTAACCTTTGTTTTAATGAATTTTCCTTTGCTTTAATTATTTTATTAGTTTAATTTCTCTTAAAACTCGATTCAATCAACTAGGTTAGAATTAATATCAATTTTAAATTTAAATTAGATTTTTCAATTTTAAAGCAATCTCTATGGGTTTGACCTTGTTATCACTACTCTATTTCCACATTCGTGCACTTGTGAGTATATTAAATTTTACACGATATGGACCTACTATTTATTTACAGCTGCTGAGGTTTTGGCCATGGCTGAACCGTTTAAGATGTCTTTAGTCGGCAAGTTCTCTTTTTAGCCGCCCTCCAATAGATGTGATTAGAAAGTTTTTTGTCTCTTTGGGCTTAAAAGGACTTAAGTACCTTTGCTTGATAACATACATGATTTGATAAAGCTTCAGTTAAAGGAAGTCTGCTCCTGAGTTTGGGTTAAGTCAACATGGTATGTCAATGGTCGAGCTATAAGGATCTTTAAATGGTCCACTACCTTTCGTTGTTCTGAGGAGTCCCCTATGGTTCCTGTTTGGGTTTCTTTGCTGTATTTACCTGTTCATTTTCTTTATTGCAAAGAAGCATTATATTCGATAATTATTATTATAAGAAAGCCTTTACGCGTTGATCATGCTACTGCGTCTGTTAACAGACCTTCTGTTGCTAGGATTTTGATAGAATACAATGTTTCACAGCCTTTATTGCCGCGCCTTTAGATTGGTGAAGGTGATTCTAGTTTTTGAGAGGATATTATTTTTGAACGGATTCCTTCTTATTGTTCTTCCCATAAGCACCTTGGCCATTCTACGAATGGTTGCTATATAGTTAATCCTTGGCTTTGGAAGCATCAACAGCCTGTTAATAAGCCTTAAGGTAGAGATACTACTGGTACGGGTAAGCAACCTATGTGTATTGTAGATGTTCAGCCCCGGGTTCCCACTGTTCCTCAGTACGTTGTTGTTACAGATATTTTTCTTTGATTTGGAGGTTTTGATTTATGTTCCCCTCCAAATATTTTTTATTGTTATTTTTAGTTTAATTTACTGGTAAAGAGATCTTGCCTAACCTTCCCAATAGTGGTTTTTAAATTAAAAAAAAAAAAAGAACGTGTAGTGCAAGCAAAACAGTGTAATCAGCAAGTAATGCTTTTCATATCCTTTATAGCTAGTTACTTTCCATCTGTTTTCCTTTCTCTATGTCATATATATGATTTGGGGTCTAAGTTTTATACCTCCTATATGAATTCAAATAAAGTGGGCCTTGACTATCAAAAATATTAAATTATTAATTTTGAGACCATTCAAACTTCAAACAAGAATCAAGTAGTCTCACAAGTTTGTACAGAAACTAGAGCTTGTATCTTTCAATTCAAATATTAGTAAATTTATTCTGTTGCTTCTGGAAACATCAGACATGGCAGCCGCCGACGCCATTCCTCTTCTCACACGAGACAAAATGGGGCCATTCAATCTCTCTCACACGTACGGTTCTGTTTGTAATTTATTAACATTTTTTAAAATTAATTTATTAACATTAGATTAATGATTTTTTTGTTTGCAAAATAGTTTTTCTCTCCATTAGGAAGAATTAGATCGATGAACAACATTCCACAGCCACATGCCATTTTTTTTTACTCTCAGCGAACTAATAGCTGTTTTCTCATTGCTGAAGCAAATGGGATCTCAGACACTGCTCAAGGGTAATTGTGTTACTATTTTTTCCCTTTCACTTCTTTTTTTTTTTTTAATTTAATGTGAAAATGACATTTACATATTTAAATTTTTATGGAAAATGTTAAAATAGGGCGTCTGTTGTCAAAACAAATGCACACGGATCCCAATTTTTTTTCCAGTGATATTAAATTTTAAGGCTGTTTTTTTAATTGAACTTATGTTGAGTATTTTGGGAAAAATATATTTAAATAATTGGTGCCTCTCACTATCGATTTTGTTAGATTTTTTTTTTTATCTTCAATCTGTTATAGTAGAATCTCTATGAATTAATAGGATTGAGATTATCTAAAATCTATTAATTAAAAGAGAAATTAAATAATCGATAAATTAATAATTTATTAATTTACAGAGTTATTTATAATTGAATTAGCATACATCAATAATACTTTATAATTTTTTATTATCATTTGAGAAGTGAAGCCCAAAGCTTTTAGATGCAATAAGAAAAATAAGAGATGAGATCTAACTAGATCTAAATTTTAAGGAAAAATAAGTATAACATAAAGTCATATTTAATGTACATAAGTAACAATAGTGTCATATTTCATATAATTAAAATATCATAGTCAATTATATTTTTAATTTCAGCAAATTATTAATTTATAATTTGAATGGGATCACAAAGTTATATAAGATTTTTTTAGAAAATTATTATCTTATTATTTTATCAAAATTGTTAATTTAGTCCATTGGCCTAAGTCAGGACAGTGAAAATTTATTATATAATATAGATTATTAATTTATCAAGTATTAATTTATAGAGGTTCTACTGTGTACAGCTGTTTTTTACAAATATGCATAGCTTGACTTGTTTAGAGGTTCTCTTTTAGAAAGTTCTTAGTCTCTTTCACAATAATAAGACTCGTTGTGTCCCCCTAACTAGGTGTAATTTTTCTTTTCCCATTAATAAAACTTCTCTCCGACTGTGGAGGTTCACCTTAAAAAAAATTATTTTACATAAGCTAAATAATACATTTGCAATATATATATGATGCAAAAATCATATTACCAAATTAATTATCTGAATTTAAATAAATTGAAGGTATTCAAACGCACCTGGGATTTAGACAAAGGAGCAAGTGGAAACTTGGAAACCAATTGCGGATGCTGTTTATGAGAAAGGTAGCGTCTTCTTTTGCCAAATTTGCTACGCAGGGAGAGTTGCTACCTATGGTATGATCAAAAGTTTAGTGGACTAACTTTTGTAACTTTTTTTTTTGGGTAAAAGTTTTGATTAATCTTGCCAATGTTTGACCTTATTTGATAGTTATAGTGGATCATTTATATGAATTAATTCTAAATTAATACAAGGTTTGAAATTTTTTTAATCTCTTTTTGGTGATTTATTTAAGAGTAGGCCATTTCACACCCCTCTAAATTCCTTATAAAATTCTTCCAGTTGAAATTACCTAAATAACCAGAGATAAATTAATTTATTTTTTTATTTTGAATGAAAATTCAATTAAACACTTAAATCAATTATTCTTTTAATAATTTTTTGCACCCATCCCATTTCATAATTTATATTTATATCTTAAATTTTAATTGAAAATATCTTTTTGAGAAACTTTTAAGGGTTAAGAGTTATGGAGATAAAATTATGTAAGAAGAAGAAAATAATTTAAGATTTTAGGATTTATGTGCATTTATAAATACAAACTTAAAAGAAATACTCTTTTTAGGATAAAATTTAATGACAAGATAATTGATTTTAATTTATGCGTTATTTATGTTATAAATTAAGTAGGGGTATTTTAGAAATTAAAATTAAAATTAAAAAGAGGTGTTAAAAAAATTCTTGAAGGTGTTAAAAACTCTACTCTTTATTTAAATAAAGTGAATTTCAATTGATATTTGTAATTAACAAAGGCTTTCGGCCAAACGGGGGAGCTAAATCTCATGTACCATCCCAGTAAGAGAGTGACAACTGGTCTTGACTGAAGAGATTGGTCACCTCCTCGTCCATTGAGAACAGAAAAAGTCCCGCAAATTATCAATGATTTTGGACATGCTGCTCGAAATGCATTCAAGCAACTAACTCCTCGTACATTAAAAAAAGGGACATCCGCATTGGACAAGGCTGTATACATATTTTACTTCACAAATGTGCTTCCTCAAATTTAAATATTGAAGAAGCTTTAAACTCTACATGTTTTGAAATGTCAAGTTTGCCCTTTTTTTTCAAAGGTAAGGGGGGTGGGCAAGCCCAAATCAATTTTAACCCCCTTTACCACCCCCAAGAATCGAACTCGGATTTTGGAATGGCTATAGCTACACTGCAACCAAACCGACCACGTCCTTGCAGGCAATTTGCCCTATATCTTCAGCCTACCAAAGTTTTGAGCACCGGCCTCCACATACAAAAGAAATTCTAACGCTCAAGTTAATGTTTGGTTTATAGAAAAATTTAAGAAAATCAGTCAATTGAAAGTGTAATTAAGCTGTTCCGGAGGAGCAAGAGTGAGTCTCTCTCTAGATGTTAGAATGTCAAGCTCCAATTCCCTCTCTAATGAGGATATCTTTAGTTTAACAAGGTAAAGATATTGCTAAAATAAAAAAATATATAGATTTCAATATACTAATGGAAGAAAAAAATATAATATATAATGAATAAATTGTATTTTTCTTTATTTTAGTGATATTCTTATTTTAACTAAGTAGGGATGTCCTCATTACACACACACACACACACACGGATCCTAGATTTGTTAAAATTGGAAAAAGCTATTAAATTATATGGTTTAATAATGTAATGAACAGGAAAGTTATTAAGTTATATAGTTTAATAGTGTAATGACATTATACTATTAAACTACATAGTTTAATAATTTTTCCTGAACTTTAATAAAGTTTAGGATCCCTAAACCAGATTAGCACTTTATATATATATATATATATATATATATATACATGAAAAATTTATTTGGCTTTTACTCGGCGCCTACTTAAAAATATATTTTATTTAACTCGCAGGTTTTGATGGGGCTGAAATTCATCGAGCGCATGGCCATGGATATCTGTAACAATAATGCTTTATAAGGAAATTTTGTAACCCTCATTTATATGATATCATATACGGTTCACTTATATACAGGCTAAAGAATGCATGTGATAAACACTAGCTACAAGATAATTACGAGGATAATTACAATTATAAGGCTAACTATAATGATAATAACATAAAAGTAGAGTAAACGTTCATTTAGTCCTTATATTTTTATTTAATTACCTATTTAGTTTTTATATTTATTTTCTTTTATAATAATATCCTTACAACAATATTCTTGAGGATGTTAGTAAAAAAAATGATAATTTATCAAATTAGCTTTAAAAGCAATATAAAAACTTACCCAAATTATTTTTTTTTATATTAATAAGATTGTTGCAAGGATATTAAACATTGCTATCAGTTAGCTTATATTAATTTATTTATAAATAATTATTAGCAAGAAAGTTAGGTATAAAAAATACTAGCTATTTCGTAATGATATTTATTGATTAATTGATTAATTTTGCTAAAATTAACTTTTTGATAGATAAATTAATTAATCTGAAGAGTATTGTTAATTAATGTCAAGAGCATAATTGCAAGGATATTTTTGAAAACGCAAAAAACAGAGTTAAAGGTAAAAATTTAAAATATTTAACTGAAGGGTGTTTTAAGATATTTTTTAAAATATAAGAATAAAATGAGTATTTAATTCAAATTATGCACCATATGCTGATTACATGGAAGCTGGAGACTCAATTCCAGATGCACTTGGCCTGTACATGGCGAATTCAAGCTTCTTTACCTTCACGCAAGCCGGCCGCAACTGATTAAAATCAATGATAAGTATGAAACCACAGACAGCTTGTTGCCAATCAGAAGCGCTTTTGATGGAATTTCGTTGCTGCTGGGTCCACAGATTATCCTTTCCTATAATTTGTCTAAGATCTGTTTAATTAAATTACTTACAAGGTTGTGATTTTAAAATTTAAGACAAAAAGTATTAAGTGATCAGAATAAGACAAAAAGAAAAAATAGATGAATAAAATGAAATTTGTGAAATTTGTTTTCCTATTTTTGATGTTATTATTTATTATTTGATATATAATCACAGATTTAAAAAAATTTACATTAATTCTGGTTCCTTTATTAGTTCTGTAAAGCAAACTTAACGAATCAAAACGAATATTCAAATTTGATATTTTAATAAATTGGTCGGATATTGAATTCATGGAGTTTTGATCTAATTTAATTAAAAATGGTAAAAAATGGAAGGCAAATAGAAGTTCCACAGTAGACGGAAGATCTAATTGCAAACATCAATCTGCGTCACTCCTCTCTTTACATTTTCTTTTATAATATTCAATTTTTGCTCCCACGAGACTCAAAATTAGACTTTTCTGATTTGAATTATTTGATCATCTTTTCTATAAAACAAAATGTTGACGGGAGAAGAAGCGATAAACAGAGAAAGAGAATAAGGCAAGGCAGAGTTGAAAGATTAATTGCATCAATGGAAGCGGCCGCCGCCACCACCACTACCAACATTCCTCTTCTCACTGGTCATAAAATGGGACAATTCAATCTCTCTCACAGGTTCCTTTACTTATATAATTATTTTATCTACTAAGTTTTTCTTCTAATGTTTGTACGACGACATTATTATTTATATTTTTAATAAACTCGGCTTAATGGGTGAAAAAATTTTCAAATCAGAATTTTTTTTAAATTTATTAAAAAAATTTAATTGAATTCAAATTTGATTTGATTCTTTGTTTATTAATTATGTACAACGAATTTAACAAATCAGAGCAAAGATTTAGAATTAATTCGTTTAATAAATTGGCCAAATTTTGAATTCCCTGAATTTTAACCTAATTTGATCGTTTAGGATTTGTGACAAATTCATGTGTTTAATTGGTTTTGCTACCCTTACAA